>CM077239.1:30635840-30640840 GCA_039654775.1 Spinibarbus caldwelli
AGGTCAGTAGTTTTAATGTTCTGCTCGTATATTTTGTTATCTTGCTGATATGTGTGATATGAAGTAAATGTTTCCATATAACAAATATGACCAGTAATTCTTAAACAGAATATCATCAGCAATCACTTAACATTAACCTAGTAACCTAATATGTATGTATGTATATGTGTGTGTGTGTGTGTGTGTATATATATATATATATATATATATATATATATATATATATATATATATATATATATATATATATATATATATACACACACACACACACACACACACACACACACACACACACACACACACACACACACACACACACACACACACATATGTGTGTGTGTGTGTGTATATATATATATGTGTGTTTATTTTTTTTTTTTTTATTATTATTTTATTGCTTAGGCCCACATGCCACTCTAAAGAGTTTAAGACATTGTTCACAGCTCTATCAGTTTGCGTAACCTCTGTTTGCCCTTGTTTTGAACAGGAAGGGCAAAGGGAAGCCCAATGGAAAGAAGCCGCCCACCGAGGAGAAGAAGCATTACCTGGAAGCAGAATACACCAAAGTAAGAGTCGTCGACTTCGACCTCAAGGAGCTGGTGGTTTTGCCGAGGGAGATCGACCTGAACGAATGGCTCGCTAGCAACAGTACGTCACCTCATTTCCTTCAATAGAGTTAAGACCAAATTAAATTCACAATGCTGTTTTTAATGCTGTTTGGTAGAAGATTACATCTGAAGCCAAGATTGTGTCCTGAATGCTGTTTAATTATATTTAGTTGCTTTTAAAAGTCAAAAAGTGATCCAAGATCAGCATTTCAAATCTGTGGAATTTAATCAGTAGTATACTTTACTCATTTTTTGGCCATTGGAATCTAAGAAATGCAGAAAAAAAAAAAGGTCCCCAATTTTAGGTATAATTTTTGGCAGCGGCTATTTGCACTAAGTGTAAATAGCAATTGATTCTATTTACACTGTTAAAATAGCAAGATTTTCTGCTATTTATACTACTTATTGCAAATAGTGGCAATTATCTGCACCTCAGTATTGTTGTACATTATAAAACACTACGCAATAATAATGTATTGTGTAAATTATAATCTTAATTACGATTATTAAATGAATGCCACCTTATTGGGATAATAAAGCCCTCCCTACACCTACCCTAACCCTACCTGATACTTTATTTGCAACTTTTTTGATTATTTTCTTCATTTTTATTGAAAATAAATGCCTTTCTGATGTGATTTGAAAAGTGAGAAAAAAAATTTCGGCAAAAGGCAGGTTCGAACTCTGGTCAATCGCATCAAAAAGCATGCGCTTTACCATCTACGCCACTGGAAATGATGTTTTGATGAACCTTTTTTGTAGTGTTGACTAGCCCAATCACACATTTGTGGCAGAGTTAGTGTAAATTGACACTCTGATCATTTTTTTATGTTGTGGTATGTTGGTTGTTTTTAATCTGGCAATCGCTGACCCTTGACCCTAACCGCAGCCGACTGTCTGCTGTTGTTTTGTTGTGTCTAGTCACTAGATATGTTTTGAAAACATCAGAGGGAATGTATGATTTCACCTCTGTGTTATATAACCGCATGATAAAACAGCTCAGAATAACAATCCAGAGACACGAATCACACTGTTGTGTGCATTTCCCTCCATTTTATCTTGAAAGAAAACATGTGAAAAAACCATTATATGGCTTAATTAAGGAAAATTTATTACACTTTCAAATTCCTCAAGCACTTATTAAACCAAATCACTGCCTTTTATGGTTAATTGAAGCCATTTCTTCTAATTGAAGCTTTTCCTCTGAAAGCTCACAGTCGTCTCATATGGTACTTGAGTGGATTGTTTCATACATTTCCTTTACATAGACTATATTTAGGATATATGTGTAATATATAATATAGTATATCACCAAAGCTGCATTTATTTGAGCAAAAATACTGTAAAAATAGTGAAATATTATTCTAATTTAAAACGGCTGTTTTCTTTGTGAATATCTATTAAAATGTAATTTATTTCTGTGATCAAAGCTGAATTTTCAGCATCATTACTCCAGTCTTCAGTGTCACATGATCCTTCAGAAATCATTCTAATATGCTGATTTGCTGCTCAAGAAACATTTCTGATTATTATCAATGCTGAAAATAGTTGTGCTGCCCAATATTTTTGTGGAAACCGTGACACATTTTATTTTTCAGGATTCATAGATGAATAGAAAGTTCAAAAGAACAGCATTTATTTGAAATAGAAACTTTTTGTAACATTATAGATATCTTTGCTGTTATTGTGGAATAAAAGTATAAAATGTAAAAAAAAAAAAAAAAGTGTTCAATGATCATATTTTATATTTCTACATATTTAGATTTGACATATTACCATGGTACTTTTGTTTAATTATAATATTTACATTTTATATATTTATATTCTAATAAACATAAATTAAAATACTGTAATAATCATATGTAATTTTATAAAATGTGCATATATGCAACTTTATATAAAAAAATATAAAAAAAAATAATAAAAAAAATGTAAGAAAGAAAATTGTTTATTACAGATATAGTATAAGTTATTGTTACCTAGTCTAGTCATTCTTTAGGCCTTTGTGTTGCTTATTGAAATATGCATCTGTTTTGTAGAATGACTTGGAACATATTGCATTATATCTGTTCTTTCTGATTTTGATTATTGAAGGATTGTTTTATCATTCCTTAATCTTTGCATCTGTGTGATTTTCTAGCCACGACGTTCTTCAATCTCATCAACCTGCAGTACAGCACAATCTCAGAGTTCTGCACAGGAGACACGTGTCCAGCCATGACCGCCTGCAATACGTGAGTATCCATTATTCATCCTGACTCTGTTATCCATTATTAAGCCTGCAGACGCTCAGAGACGCGCCGGACGGAAACTCGACCCGCTTCTGTGACGGGAGACTCTCAGGGGTCGCGACCTGGGGCTGAGGTCACGACCTGCAGTCCAGCTTTGACCTCAGGGAGAGATGTGATTGTAGAGGAACAAGTTTCTCATTTTTATTCTTACAGGAATATGTGTTCTTCCTGTTTTGCCAGAGGAATTAGGGCTGTCAAAAAAAAAAAATCGAATTTCAAATATTCCTCGAATTTAAAATAAAAATCCACATTCGAATGCAAAAAAGTTGCATTGGAATTGTAGGTGTGCGTCAGGCAGCCTTATCAGTGGCGCATGAAATGCGATGACGATGTAAGTGTCGTTGCTTTTTAATGTTTTTGTTAGCCTATCCAGATGCGGCAATGCTGTGTTGTTCATTAAAAATATTGTGGAAAAAGAGAACATCAATGTTGCACTCGAGTCTCGCACAACAGAGAAAGCCACGGAAAATTAATGTAAGTTCAACTTTTAAAAAACATGTGTCTAGACTTTATGGCGTTATTTTTTTTTTTGTTTGTTAGTTTTTTCCCACCGCATCTCATGTTTTTAAATGAAAACAGTACTCTGTGTGATTGGCTTTCGTCCCTTTGTTTTAAAGGGGTCCTATTATGCTCTTTTACAAAGTCTTGATTTTGTTTTGTCGGTATATTAGAACATGCTTTCATGCTTGGTGGTTCGAAAATCGCATTTTTCACATAATTTACATTATTACAATACCTTCCTCCCCAGTCTGGCACAAACGGCTCGATTAGTTCTGGGTTTGATGAAGGCCTGCCTTCCGAAAAACGAAATGTGTTGTGATTGGTTAGCTGTCCCAGTGTGTTGTGATGAACAGCTTAGACGGTGTTTCAGTACTGCCCTGCCCCTTGACAAAACTGCAAGTTCGCCAATATTGCCATATCAATTCAGACCCCGAGAGTATTGAACAAGACGATCGCGCAAAATCTTGTTGTTTTTTTTTGGCTAAATCACATTTTAGATAAGACGTCAACAACAGCTTAAAAATAACTGCATTTACTATGTACAGATAAGTGCAACGGTAATATGTATTATGTTTATTGTTCTTTAATTCTAACATTATAACATGAATTGCAGTGAAACTGTTATACAGTTGAATTTATTTATGCCATAGTCCCACAGAGTTACACTATTTGTGGCGGCATATATATGCAAATTAATTCTCTGCCAGCGGGAGGCGCTGTTGGAGCAGGAGAGAGCGAGGTTTGCCCGGTAACGCTGAACACAAAGTAGAGCTCCGCTCACAAACGCTGCTTTATCATACATTATATGCAAGATGAAATAAAAATGACATCCAAAATTTTCTGAAGACAGTCGGTTTTCATCAGAAATACAGTGATATTAAAAACACCCGCACCGGGTTTAGATTTTAAAACGTGCATTCGAATTTCCGGAGGCGGGATTTATTTTAATGATATTCTAATGGACCAATTTGTGATGTCACAAATACAACAAAACAACTTTGTAGTCCAAACGAGCCGTTCGTTGTAGTTCTTGAAAAGGGATTTTTTAAAAACGAAATATCTCCCTTTGGAGTGGACTTTGAGATTTGTAACTTTGTAGATCTTTTTATGCCCAAACATATACACTACACACTGACTAAAATTCAAAAAGTGAAATAGCATAATAGGACCCCTTTAAACTATGCATATATAATTGTTTAAGCACCGTAATTATATTTGGTTTATAAACATTATGCAATTTTTAACAGATAGTCATGTAATTTTATTGCTTTAATAAACGTGCATTAGTAATATTTTGCTTGATGTGGCCTCAGGAGAGAAGCTAAAAGCTTTTTTTCACCCTCACTGAAATTATGCCTTTTAAATTTGAATATAATTTGAATATTGATCATATTTAAGTGCGAAATTCAAATTTAGTTTTTCAGCCGTTTTGACAGCCCTAAGAGGAATGGTGCTGAAGTTTTGTTTACGATCAGGCTTTAATGATGAGACATTGATGATAACTGGGTCACTGGTGTGCTGATGGGAAATGGAGTGTTTACCAAAGCGTTTATTGAATAACTGACACATCATAATTATCCTGGTCATGTTTATGGGA
>CM077239.1:30645840-30660840 GCA_039654775.1 Spinibarbus caldwelli
GCGCTGGACCTCTCTGACCTGCCAATCCGGGTTCAGAAGGGACTCTCAGACCTTCTTCACCCTTCAGAACATTGCTCTCTTTAGGACCCAGTGAAGAGCGCTCAGCCAGGCCGAATAACCTCAGAGGCGGCTGCCTAACCCTTTAACCAAGAACAACCTGACCATGCTTTTCCGCTTTCTTTGGCGTCTCCCCCCGTTTGAGCAGCACTTTCCCTTTTCTTGGTTCGTAAGGGTTTTGGCCTGGTCCTCGTGTATGGTTTCTTTTTCATTTTTATAGGGTAAAAGGGGTGTGTGTTTACGTGTGTGTTCAAGGCTTTTGCACTCAGGAACTGAGAGAGCTGTCAATGCTACCTGCTCATCCATAAGCCTCTCAGTGTCACTTTACTCATCATATAGCAATCCCATCCTCCAAAATGCCGGCTCTCTACTTATATGGGACAGATTCGTGTTGCATATTAGCATGTTAACCACTGTAGAGGAGAGCCGAGTTGCATCGGGCGGCCATTTTGGCTCCAGGGCCTGGGTTTCACGCGTTCTCCCTCAAGAATGACAAGGACATTCGCGTTGTCTGCTGTTGAATCCGAACGCCTCAGGCTCTGGAAATGGGGCGGCTTGTAATCACGTCTAGCCTCATTCTGAAAAGACTTTGATTCGTGAACGGAAAAGAATGTACACTTAGTCTCTACGTATTGATTGCAAAGATTATTATCTTAGAGCGACTGAGAAAGAGCGACAGATGTTTTGGTTCTCCCTTCATCACTGTTCAGAGAGTTTGTGTTGCGACGAGAAAATCGGACCTTTTCCTTTTATTTAATTTATTTCTCGGTTTTCTTTTTCGTTTCGGTTTTAGTTGACGTTTTTTCAGGGCTCCTCAGTTCTGGCTTTAGTTTTATGTATTTTAATAATACTTTAAGTTAAAAGCGATTTAATGTTTTAAGCTCTGCAAATTATAACCTAATAAAATATTTAAAAGTCACAAATAATTGTATGTAGTGTCTTTTTTCATCTGTGAAATCAAGAAGTGGCATGTGTTTTGATCATTTTATGGTGCTGTATGTGATTTTAGTTATAACCTTTATACATGTGCTCTCCAAACCCCGCCCACAATACACATCAGCCAATCAGGTTCCAGAAGAAAACCCCTATTCATTTTCTCCATAGTGGAAGTGATTTTAAATGATAATTTATAAATGTTTAAAGACATAACTACTGTGAACTACAAGGTTGTTAATCGATGGTATGTTTTTGTTAAAGCCTTCTTTTTAGTTTAACAGCAGAATTTCTGGTGGGAAACGCTACATTACCCATGATTCTGCAAAGAAATCTCCACCAATTGGAGAACAGAAACAAGCAAATCATTCCAAGGGAGCTCCGGCCTCTCCCATGAAGCACTGCCATTGATGTAATTCAATCCCCCTACGATCTCAAACTACTTATTTGAAGGTATAATATGCATATTTTGCATTCAATGTGAAATGTTTTCTATACATCCAATCGATATATTTGAATCCTTTTTATTTGAATGTATAATGTGCAGTGCTTCATGTGTTTGAAGTTATTTTCCTCATTAAAGCCTGCCTGTCTTTTTGTCTGATACTCTTTTGCTTCAAATCAAAGTTTGTAATGTTGTAATTCTCCTCATAGCTGGCTGGTTCGGTTCATGGTTTATAACTCTTAAACAAAAGACTTTTTTAAAAATCCCTATGAGAGAGACAAAAGGCACAAAAAAGTGTAAAGATTGCTATGGCAAATACAAGGTGGAAAGATTTGATGATGGAGAAAATCCTGAGTAGTGATGCCCATGTTGTTTCTTTGCTGGGAATTATCATTAAAGGGAATTAATTATTGTGTAAACCACTTTCTAAAATGCACTAGTATCAGTGTAATTTACTCCGAGTCAGTCATGCTGAAGTGTGATGATCGATGGCAGTACAGAGTCAAACACCACTGTGGTATCAGTACGTAAAGAACTGAATGAACATTGGAGAAAAATGGACTTGCAGCACAAATTTTCATGTTTTTACATCAGAGCCTCACTTAAGATCTCCAATAGGCTATTGTGGAATTCATCATTTTATTAGTTTACAAGATATGAATTGTACAGATATTATACAAACCATATACAACCGTACACATCAAAATTCTGCATGATTCCGCCTCTATTCATCCGTCTTTATTTGTCCGGTTCGTCATATTCTAAGATAGCGCCGTGTTTCATCACAATCACCACGTCTGAGCCCAGGATGGTGTGAACTCGATGCTGTCCGACACAAAAAACATCAACCATCAGATCACAGTGAGCCTCTGCCTTTAACCCTGTAGAAGCTTGATTCAGGGTTCCCACTCTTTCATGAACACCAGATTCAAGGACTTTTTAATGCACCATTTATTTTATATCAAGCACCTATCAAATTCACACCCCAGCATATGTAGCGTCATGAAAGACCTCTTACAGTACGTAACATTTCACTTACACTTAACATTTACATTAAAAACTACAGAGTAATGAGGTTTTGGATATGTAGGTTCTAGTTCTAATTGTAGGTTCCATAATTTTAGACCATTTTGAGCAGTCGTGTTCAAAGGAATTTAATTAAATCCACTGAAGTCAATGGAGCTCCCACTGGTAATATTCAAATACAATTTCTCAAATATTGATAAGAATATATAATCTTGCATCAACCTTTTTTTTTTTTTTTTTTTTTAATTAATAAAAAGTGGTTAAATAAGGCTCAACGCTTACTTTTCTTTTTAGGAACACAGTCAAAAATTTCAGGAGCACCTTCTAATCAATAATCAAAAATTCTGATCAAATATTAGCCTTCCCTTTGACTTTGACTCCTTAAAGTGATTTACAGGGAATTTTGTTTTTACCTTTGTAATGGCATTTTTCTAACTTTATTAAAAAGTAGGCAATGTCATCTTTTGTCAAATTCAAAAAATATTTATAAGCGTTTTAAAATTTCTAATTAAAACAACAGAATAAAAACAAGCAGAATAAGAATGTTACCAGTCAAATGAAATCAGTATTAAAAATAATCCATTTGTACTACAGAGGTGGCACAGAAGAACACAAAAATGGTTTGTAGGTGTATTTTCAGACATTTAATGAGGCTCAGAGGTGGCATGAGTGCAATTAAATTCATAAATATAAAATTTTGAAAACAGAAATATTAAATGATTTAAGCCCGACTCACACTGTGCGATTTTGGCCAAAATTTGGTTGTCTGGGACAAATTTTGAAAATCCTAAATGATTCCTAGGCTAAAATCTGTAGTCTTTGATCGCTGGTTTGACATGTTCACCGACAGCTGATTAATGGCTATTGCGATTAAATTTCACCTCCGACGAAATTCTGGCAGTGTCAGAAGATTTGGCGGACAGTCCTGCAGTGTGACTACCCCTATGATGAATTTCAAACTGTCTCCGTTTTTCAAGACAAGCTATGAGCAGAATTAATGCTAGAGAATTATTCTATCAGCCATAAACTCCAGCGCTCACGGAATTCATCTGATATGTTGACTTTTCTATATAAACACTGGTTGCACCACTGTTTTCATGTGGGTGTGTAGAGCTGCATACACTGTATTCTTCTTAAATACGCCGGTATTGCCGCCGTTCACATAAAATGTAGTTCGGAGTGACATGTATCATGATAGCCAACATTTCGGTCCCACGTGCAATGTAGTTCGCAGTCACTGGACGTGTATGGGTTGATAATGTAAAACTTCGGACAAGTTTTCTTGCGCGCACCCATTTTTAACTCGTATTGACTGTCATACAGTCTGACATTAATGACAACTGAGATCCCATAGTGTGACATGATCATCATGTGCGTACAGTCTGATAAGTGCAATCCTAAAGGACTTTAAAAAAAAAAAAAAAAAAAATCGCACAGTGTGAGCCCGGCTTTAATTAACAGAAAAGATACTTTAAAATTAAACTAAAACTGCCAGTAGGTGGCGGCAAGTCACTGAATCATTTTATCACTGAATCATTCATTCAATTGATTCGTTCGAATGGCCAATTCATTCAGGAATGAAGCAAGTGACTGTCTTTATGAATGGGTAATTGAATCAGATTTAAAATTGCACGTTCATTCAAAAACGAAACAACGCTGTGTTTGAATGGAGATGCGCAGCTGCTTAGCTGTGACTTTGTTTGCAACTATTTTTGTTGACGAAATAGAGCAAAATCAGGCAATAGTGCTGTAGTCAGTCTGTCATGAATCTGGTCCATGGACTTACATCTGCTTGCCACCAGAAGTCACTCTTCTGTTACATTGACTCTCACACTACACAGACTGTTACGTCACTCCGAACTACATTTCCAAGCAGCCATTTCACTAATCACACGCTCACACCTGAGACCCATCACACAATCACACACTCTACATAAGCTTTGGACTTCCTCGTTCTAATGGCCGAGTATTGTTCTGCGTTTATCGCTCTCCTAGTGATAGCTGCGATACGGAGCCATTCCAGTCATGGATGCGGTCCGCATTCGTCACTCGCTCAGTTTATGGATTATGCTTTGTTGACTGTTGGCTCTTTGTTTACTGTGTGTTTCGCGGAGGAAGAACGCGACACTGCATCCGTGACTAAAATGGCTCCGTATCGCAGCTATCACTAGGAGAGCGATAAACACAGAACAATACTTGCGCTACCCCATCTCCACCCCAGTCATTAGCGCGGTTTTGTTTCGTCTTTGACAGCGCATATAGGATAATTTTTGAAATAGCACTATTCTACTAAAAATTTATTTCAAATTTAATCTGAATTATGATATATATATATATATATATATATATATATATATATATATATATATATATATATATATATATATATATATATATATATATATAATATATACTTAGAATTTGTGAAAGAGTTATGAAATACACTCAAGTCAGAATTATGAGATATGAACTCAGCATTGAGGAAAAAGGCATAATTATGAAATATGAACTCATAATTGTGAAGAAAGTCATAATTATGAGATATGAACTCAGAATTATGAGGAAAAAGTCAGAATTGAGATATGAACTCTTTGACATAAACTTAATTGTGAGGAAGGTCAAAATTGTGAGATATAACTTCAGAATTATGAGAAACTCAGAATCATGCAATATAAACTTAGAATTTGTGTGAAAAAAGTCAGATAAACTCAGAATTGCAAGAACAAAATACTAATTACCTTTTGACTTCTGACATTTTTCCTTAGAATTGCAAGAGAAAAGTCATTATCATCAACATAAATTGAGAAATAAAAGTCTCAATTCATTTTTTTTTTTTTTTTTATACATACAGTGGCAGAAATAAGATTCCATATAATCCAGCATATTAGCATGAATGTTGCTAAGGTTTTTGTGGCTTGGCATGAGTAGATGACATGATTTAGGATTAGTAAATGCTGTATAGCAGGGCTTTTCAACTTTCCTGCAGTTTAGCTCCAACCCTAATCAAACACACCTGAACAAGCTAATGAAGGTCTTCAGGATCACTAGGAAGTTACTGGCAGGTGAGTTCGAGGCTGGAGCTGAAGTCTGCAGGAAAGTGGACCTCGAGGACCCCTGCTGTGTAGTTTTGTTTAGTGTAGTCTATAGAGGTGCAGGGACTCACTGTTATGGTCACCACTAAACGGTCTGCAAACGCCGTCATCACTACTTTCTGCAGAATGCTCTCCTACAGGAATAGAGATTATGATTAACCAAACTTCACATGCACCAGAGAAACACATCAGTCTGGTTCTCACTGTAGCCATGTCAATAGACGCTGTAGCTTCATCCATGATGAGGATGCTGCTCTTCCTCACGAAGGCTCGAGCAAGACAGAAGAGCTGCTGCTGGCCCTGACTGAAGTTCTCTCCTCCCTCCGTCACCATCGCATCTGTGGAGCGGAGAATTTCTGTCAGTCGCTTATTAAATTAATGGGTTTAGGCGTTATTTACATGACCAGTCCAGTGTTTGGAATAATTAAGATTTTTAATGTTTTTGAAAAAAAAAAAAGATCATAATAATAATAATAATAATAATAATATCATCATCAAAGCTGCATTTATGTAATCAAAAATACAGTAAAATTCTGAAATATTTAAAAAAATAGCTGTTTTCTATATAAATGTATAGTAAAATGTAATTTATTCCTATGATCAAAGCTGAATTTTCAGCGTCATTACTCCAGTCTTAAAAAATCCTTCTAATATGTTGATTTGCTGCCTATTTATCATCAGTTATTACTGTTGCACAGCTATTAATGATATTTCTTTATTTATTTTCATAAATTATGCTACTTTTTTCAGTTTAAGCAACTAGAAAATGTCTAAATAATAAATGTTTTTGCTAAATGAATTTGATTATTTATTATAATCAGAAATGTTTCTTGAGCAGCAAATCAGTATATTAGAATGATTTCTGAAGGATCATGTGACACTGAAGACTGGAGTAATGATGCTGAAAATTCAGGTTTGATCACAGAAATAAATTACATTTTAAAATATATTCACATAGAAAACAGCTATTTTATATTGGAATAATATTTCACAATTTTGCTGTTTTTATTGTATTTTTTAACAAATAAATGCAGTCTGTGTGAGCAGAAGAGGCTTATTTTTTTTTTTAGAAAATCTTAATTATTCCAAATGTTTGACCGGTAGTGTTTACTGCTCATTTTTGTTCAGCTCATCCAGTCTTCACTTTTAAAAAAAGAGCAAACTCCGTGATCTCACCTAGTCCTCCAGGTAAAGCTTTAACAACTGGCATGAGCTGAGCGATCTCAAGAGCCTCCCAAAGCATCTGATCTGTGGCCTTTCTCTCCGGATCCAGATTAAACCTGAGAAACACAGAAAACAAGTCTGTACTGGATGATTTGTGTGTTTATGCAGGCAACCTGATGAAAAATACAGTTTAAAGAAACATGCAAAGCCTCACTGAATCGTTCCATTGAATAAAATGGGATCCTGCAGGATGATGGAAAACTTTGATCGTAGAGTCTGCAGAGGAAGCTTGGCGATATCAATCCCATCAATGACTATTTGCCCTGTGTGAGAACAAAACACATACGCAGAATCACAAACAGTGTTGGGCTAGTCACTCAAAAAATGTAATACATTACTCAGTGTTGGAGAAAGTTACTTTTAAAAGTAATGCATTACGTGGAACTAATTACGTTACTTAGTTACTTTTTATGGAAAGTAATTCATTACGTTACTTTTGCGTTACTTTTTAAATATGAGCAGGGCTTGATTGTTTGTTTTTAGTAAGTCCTATTTATAACAAATGTAAAAGTCTTTTCACACCAAAAAGTGTAATGAATAAACCTCAGGCTGAAGGAAGAGAAAATTCACGTCTGTACAGTACAACGCAGGAGAAGAAAGTTCAACACACTTCAGCAATAAAAAAAACAATGAAGCACAATTGTTAGTTTATCTAAAGTCATTTTTGCTTATTAGTATGGGTGAACTGGATCATCAAAGGTCAGCAGCAAAGACATTGGTTAATAACATGGGATTAGATACATTTGTGTTATTTAACATTTAATTATTGCAGGTTTGCGTCATATTCTGAGTTTGCATTTCACTGTTTTAATTCATTTTGATGAATACTAAATCTGTTTTTTTGTGAGTGAATTAATGCACATTTAGTCTAGAACTACAGTAACATCATGTAACACACAACACCTCTGTACTTCCGATTTCTTCCAACATTGTTTGGCAGTCAATAAATGGGAAAACAAAGTAACTGGCGTCACTTTTTTGAAAAAGTAATTCAAGATATGTTCTTGTAAATTAAGAAGGCGTTACTTTACTAGTTACTTGAAAAAAAGTAATCTGATTACGTAACTCGCGTTACTTGTAATGCGTTACCCCCTTTCAAAAGTAATATTATTACTTATTACTTTCTGACAACAGTAATTGGTTACACTACTAGTTACATTACTTTTCTTTCACGCTCCATGCACATAAGTTGTAATTGCATATCTTCCCCATAAAATTCTTCTAAAATGTTACTAACAATATATTTCTGCCTCATCATTTGACCAAAATCCACATTGGATCACAGTTAGAAATTATTACAAACACTCAGTGGTGATTAATTGGAACTAAGCATCAAAAGTAATAGCACTGAAAATAACTAAGTAACGAGCTGTTTTATGGATAGTAACTGTAATATTACTATGGAAATCTTATTAGTAAATAGTTATACTACTAGTTACTGCGAAAAGTAATATCATTACTGTTACTAGTAACTAGTTACTTCCCAACACTGATCACAAAGACCCAGAAGAGGTCAGAACATGAAGAGTTTGATCATCATGAAGCTCCTGTTACCCTCGAACCTGTCCAGCATTCTGAAGAGAGCCAGAGAAAAGGAGGATTTTCCACTTCCCGTCCGGAAGTGATCTGATCATCATCAGTCTGTCTGGAGTGACATGAAGAAACAGAACAAACTGAGACAGACTAAATCCAGAAGAACTGATGCTTCAAGAAACCTACCTGCAAAACTACAGTGTTGTTAAAAGTTGTCTAAAAATGCTGTAAAATGAGGATGCTGTCAAAAATAACCTCATAAATAGATTTTCTTTATCAATTAACTTCTGTTAACTAAATGAAATCAACATTTTGTGTGAGCATCCTTTGTGTTTAAAGCAGCTTTTGCTCTCGGTGCACTTGAGCAGAGTTTCTCAGGAGTTTTGCAGGTAGCTTTCTTGAAGCATCAGTTCTTCTGGATTTAGTCTGTCTCAGTTTGTTCTGTTTCTTCATGTCATTCCAGACAGACTGATGATGATCAGATCTCTGTGTGGAGCACAAAAATCTCACTGGATTATTACAATTAATGGCAAAATAAATGTTTGGAAATGCAAACTGATATTTCCTCCGGACACACTACAGCAAAAGACAGAAATTACTGACTTAAAACTACTTTTTAGCTGCTGAAAATACTAGTGTTCTAATCATTTTGGCCACCACTGTATATAATTAATATCTGTGCTGGGGTTGTTATGTATATGATTACTTTTTCATTACCATGCGAACCTCCAGCCAGCTATTGGCTGCCATCAGGAAGAGGGAGGAGACGTCATTTGCATCTGTGTGTTCAAACAGCTTCTTCTTAAACCTCTGCTCATGTCTGAGAAACACAAAACACAGTCCAGTCAGTCGGTGTGTCAGATCAATAACTGACTCAACATCTATCTCTGTGAGTGAGTGAGTGAGTGAGTGAACCTGTTTTTCTATTCAGGTGGGGACTTAAACCTGAATACATACAGACTCATGGGGACTCGTGTCACGGTGGGGACCTAAATTGAGGTCCCCACGGGTAAAGAAGCTTATAAATCACACAGAATGAAGTTTTTTGAAAATCTAAAAATGCAGAAAGTCTCCTGTGAGGGCTAAGTTTAGGTGTAGGGTTGGTGTAGGGCAATAGAATATACAGTCTGTACAGTAGAAAAACCATTACGCCTATGGAAGTCCCCACAAGGATAGCGAAACAAGTGTGTGTGTGTGTGTGTGTGTGTGTGTGTGTGTGTGTGTTACCTGAAGGCTCTGATGGTGGTGAGGCCCTCTATGGTCTGTGAGTAATGGGACAGGAGTGGCATCTCAGTGCTGTCTTCCAGCTGCTGCAGATCTCTACTCACAGACAGAAATACACCATTCATTATGGAAAATAAATGATGAGAAGATTAAAAGGAATGCACCAGTAAAAGAATTAATTACTAGGACGTACAATATTACCATTTTGTATCATTAAAACATTTGTACTTTTTTTGGAAATAATAGGAAATGTACTACATAAAACAACATTAAATATAAAATATTAAAAATTTAAACTCTAATACAATACAATAATAATAATAAGAAGAAGAAATAAGAAATATAATACAAAAATAGCATTTAAAATAAAAAAACTAAAACTAAATAATAAACATTTAATAAAAAATATTTATACATTTTGAGAAATAATAGGAAATACAATACGAAAAAATAAAAATAAAACAAAACTTAAATCTGTAATTAAATTAAATGTATAAATACAATAATAACAGGAAATATAATACAAAAAAAACACTGAGAAATAATATAAAATATAAAAAAAACAACATTAAATATAAAATATAAAAAATTTAAACTAATACAATAATAATAAGAAGAAGAAGAAGAAATAAGAAATATAATACAAAAATAGCATTTAAAATAAAAAAATAAAAAATCTAAAACTCAATAAATAATAAACATTTAATATAAAATATGTATACATTTTGAGAAATAATAAGAAATACAATACGAAAAAATAACAAAAATAAAACAAAACTTAAATCTGTAATTGAATTAAATGTATAAATACAATAATAACAGGAAATATAATACAAAAAAACACTGAAAAATAATATATAAAAACATTAAATATAAATATATAAAAGTGTATTTAATAAATGAATATTAAATATTTAATAAAATATATGGTATTAAAATAATATAATATTATTTAATAAATGAATTGTTTAATAAATGAATTATAACCATTTGCATACTTTAAAACATTTTTAACATTTTGGGGAAATAAGAAATACAATACAAAATATTACAACCTAAAAACAACAACAACAACAATGCACAATACTGACATTGTTTCTCTCATTTGATTTGATTTTTTTATTTTTTTATTTTAATACTCTGTGACTAACCTGGACGCCACCCTGAAGTACTTCTGAATGAAGTAGCAGCGACGGCCAGCGGCAGCAGAGCGATGAGGAAGAGCGGCATGATGTAAGAGATGACGCCCACAGAGGACACACAGCAGAGTCGAGCGGCTCAGACACTCCAGAGTCACGGGGATGTGCTGCAATCATCAAAACACACATCCATCTGTGCAAAAACAGTCTCCTGTTCAAACACTGACCAGCTAAACCTAAACCTGGCCATAAACGCAATGTGTGAGGTGTTGTGTCTCCAGTAGGGTTGGGTATCGTTTGAATTTAATCAGTTCTAATTCCGATTCTGCTTATCGATTCCGATTCCAATGTGATTAGAAAATTGAAGTCAAACACTTAGATATCAGATATCTATTGTCTCATTTTGCAAAACATTTAATTGTTGCTGAATACCATGAACAAAAATCAGCCTGCTACATAAAAACTGGACTCGATCAAGAGCTGTTTGTGTCCAAAATAGAGCTGCACGATTCTGGATAAATTGAGACTTTTTTTTTTTTTTTTTTTTTTTTTTAAATGGAGGTTGTAGTTCTCTCACAATTCTGAAGAAAACATTAGACAAGTAAACAAAATCTCATTGAATTTATGAATGGAATGATTCAATGACTCACTCAAGATTCACTTGTTTCATTACTGGATGAATCAATGTTTTTGAATGAATCTCTTGAATGAATGACTCAAAGACAAATACATTTTTAACAGCCCCTTTTCGCCACAAAAAAAAAAAAAAAAGCGCACACAGGAACTGATAGGTGGAATTGAAATTTTAGTCTCCGATTCCTGACCTTAAAGTGGAAATGAAGCAGTCAGTCAAGTTTACATTAATTTAGGAAATTAACTTCCACTTTAATAAAAAAAATAAAATAAATAAAAATAATTATATATATATATATATATATATATATATATATATATATATATATATATATATATCAAACATGATTAATGTAACCATTTTAAAGAAAAAAAAAATGTTGTTTTGTTATAGCTTTTGGAGCACGGGGTTGGTTCGCTCCGATGGCCAGTGAAGTAATAGAAGCATTTCTTTACATTTTGAAGGCACGCTTGTTTTGAAATGGAGGAAGATGAACATGAAAGCACTGTTGAGTCCATAATAAGTCCAACTGCCTATGCGTTTGAGTCGATACGGCGATGGGACCGAACAGTAAGGGGTTGGAGAAGTCGTGAACCTGTTGGTTTGGGGTAAAGTGCTGATCGGAAACAATACTAGTTTACGTGGATACTCCTCAAGACTGTCATTCCTACGTGCTTTTGTGTGCATTTGCTGATGAAGGTGCGAAAGAAAGCTCAGTTTGGTACTCACGTGCTGTCGGCGAACAGAAATGATCTATCACAACGCGTGAGTACCGCATTTAAATCTCTTTCACAAAAGGTCTATCACAACGTGTAAGTACCACACTGAAATCTATTTCGTGCTGTCTCATGCTTGAATGGCTTAAAACACTTTAATATTTAAGCTGACAAGGCTTAAAACATGTGAGAATGATAAACTTTGAGTAAACAGCACTGTCCCGATCGCTCAGATCGGTGATTAGTTAACACTAAGTCTTGTTAACAGCAGGAAAGCTAATTGTTTTCCCAGGTGAACATAAAATATGATACATACAACTGGTGAACCAATCAATGTAATGTAAATATGTCTGAATGGTCTGACATAATGACATGAATGATATGAAGCCTTGTTTGTTTACATAAGTGCCTCGCATTATGAAAACAATGTTTGGGACACCACGATCAAAACTTAGCATATAAACAGTTTGATGTTGAATATTCATCCAAATGATAGTGAAAACCAAATTATTTATCGATTGTGTTGGTGTCCGCTGAGAACCGGTTTAGGATGTTCCCCAGAGGAGTGGTCTCAAATAACCTGGAGGGAAACACAGATTAGTTTGTGTGTTTGGTTTTAGGGGATCATGAGCGGCTGGACTCAGGCAGACCTCATGGGTGCGAGGACAATGATGAGCAGAAGGCTGCAGTGAAGCTCTCTGGCCACACGCAGACCTGTCCACTCCACCACCAGAGACGTGACCAGACACAGGACGAGTCCCAGAGCGCACAGCACGCAGAAAACCTGCAGATATGACCAGTGACTGAACTCACAGTCCTGAGAGACACAGAGAAACACAACTACACTCAGCTCCACTCAAAATAATGACAAATACTGTATATACAGGGCTGGGGGCAGTACAGTTTCTAAAATGTCTGAAAGAAGTCTCTTCTGCTCATCAAGGCTGCATTTATTTGATCAAAAATACAGTAAAAATGTGAAGTATTACTACAACTCAAAATAGTTGTTTTTGATTGCCTATATGCATTTGAGTCGATACGCGATGGGACTGAACAGTAAGGGGTTGGAGAAGTCGTGAACCTGCTGGTTTGGGGTAAAGTGCGGATCGGAAACAATACTCGTTTACTTGGATACTCCTCAAGACTGTCATTCCTACGTGCTTTTGTGTGCATTTGCTGATGAAGGTGTGAAAGAAAGCTCAGTTTGGTACTCACTAAAACTTAATAAAAACTATATATACAAAAAAGCAACATAAAAGTAGTAAGAACAGAAAAAAAAATCTAAAAAAAACAATTAAAGTTTTAACTAAAAGTAAAATGCAAAGTACAGAAATAAAAACTGATAACTAATAAAAAAACTAATAAAAATGATATTATAAATTATTATAATTAAATTTATATGTAATAGTATCTTAGTGGTACTAAAACAACACTGACTGATTCATATTTTTGTGGAAACTGTGATACATTTTATTTTTCAGGATTCGTTGATGAGTAGAAAGTTCAAAAGAACAGCATTTATTTGAAACAGAATTCTTTTGTGACATTATTAATGTCTGTACTGTCACTTTTGATCAATTTAATGCATCCTTACTAAATAAAAGTGTAAATGTCTTTGGGAAAACAAGCCAAAAACCCTACATTCTCCAATCTTTTGAATGGCTGTGCATTTCTCTGAAATGAAAATGATATTGGCGTTGTTTCCTAGAAACTGTCCTATTATGAAACTGATTCTCTGAAAACATGAAGACACTTTCACCAAAGGAAAACAACAGTCATGCAGCTGGGACTAAAGACTCGTGTTTGTAGTGGACAGACGGTCTGCTGGGACTGAGACTGAGACTCTGACAGCTGCGATCAAACCCTCGAGGATACAGCAGTGCACTAATGTGTGTGTGTGTGTGTGTGTGTGTGTTTGTTTTATAGTGTGTGTGTGTGAACTTGTTTTTACTACATTGTGAGGATCAAAAGACTGCACAAAGATAATAAAACTAGAAAAGTTTGACTTTGTGGGGTCCTTAAATCGCACCCCACAAAGACATGATCTTTTATATAAGACTATAAGATGACTAAATATTCTATCGTCCAAACCTACACCAAACCTAAACCTACCAGTCACTCAAAACATTCTTATATTTAGATATAACAATGTTTTAACATTCTTAAAACATTTTAACATTCTGGTTGCACTTTATTTTACAGTACGTGCACTTACATGTACTTACAGTGTACTTACAGTCTACCTACCTGAGAAAGTACTGGTAATATAAGGTAACTACATGGGGTAGGGTTAGGTTTAGGGGTAGGTTCAGGGTTAGTACCTAGTTATTACCTAGTTATTGTAATTACTATAATAAGTACATAGTATGTACATGAGTAACAGGACTGTAAAATAAAGTGCTACCGAACCTTTAACATCAAGGCAACCTTTCATTTGCACAAAAGGTTCTTCATGTTATTCACGCTAAGAAAAAAGATCTGTCCATTGAAAGGTGTTTTGAGGAACCAAAACAATTGCTATTCTGTGGCATTGCTGTGAAAACTCCTTTTGAAAACATAATTTGCAAGAGTGTACCTGTGATTTTTCTGACTGCACTTGAACAATATTTGTATCTCCATATATTACAGATCGGCTTTGAAACCAAGCCCTCGTTCATAATGAATCGTTCTCCTCTGCAAATGTGAAATCTGAGAAAGCATCTCACCGATGAAGAGGATGAGGAAGGTGCTAAACAGCAGGGACGACACAGAGAGCGTCCAGAAAGCAGCCATTATTCAGCAGGCCATTATCAACCTTATACGCCGAGGAGTTATCAGAGCCACAGAAGGACAGAGTCGAGTTGGAGACGGGAGTCTGTGGAGACCAAACAGACAAAGAGCTTTGTAGACACAGAATGTCAATCAGTTATGAGACTATATGAATGCAGCAGACCAATCATTGTAAAGGATTTGTTGTGTCTGAAGCACTGGGGTGTCC
>CM077239.1:30665840-30933340 GCA_039654775.1 Spinibarbus caldwelli
TATCTTGCACATAATTGATACAGCTGCAGACTGGATAAGACTACTAACTAGAGGTGATTTATACTTTCTTTACTGCACTAATGAAATCAATAAGCATATTTCTGAGGGGTTTCAAAAATGATGGGGATCCAGTATTTAATTAAGCTGAGAAGCACTGGCCTATACATTACAGACAAACTGCCATGAATGACAGCATATCAGACTGTAAATACATTAATGATTGTCATCTCTTGCTGTAGATACTGCCTGTAGCTGATCCCGCCAAAGGTATCCTCTATGTGTTGCTTTTGAGTGAAATGGCATGCTTTTCTACAAATTCTACTTATTTATTTTTATTCAATGTAATTTTTTTTCTTTAAAATATATATATATATTTTTTCTTAAATTCCTGTAATTATTTAAAAAATATATATTTTTTTCATGGCATGGAACCAGTAATTAATTAGTTTATATTTTATTTGATTTTATTATTATTATTTATTTTTTCTTTTGTCATTGAGTCATTTCATTGAGTAGACTGCATGTCACAGTTATGTGTGTAACGTTTCTTCTCTCAGCCTTATTTATTAGCTAGACTGCTCTGGCTCTCTGTGTTCTGCAAGCGCGTGTCTTCAGCTTATGTGACATTCATTAGCTTTGTTCAGATGCAGTGCACTAGTTGAGATGCTGGATTGTGGATCCTCAGGTTAAGTGAAAGGAGGAGTTTTATTCTCTTGTAGACTCTTTGGAGCAGAAAGGTTTCTCTTATCTCTGACTCTCTCACATAGATCCGTCTGTGCAGATATCCAGGTGGGTTTGTGATTGTTTAATAATCTGCTGTTTCAGTGTATGGCGTGACACTGCTGGTGAATTTCTTCGGCTGTATGGCGTGGATGTTTGGAGGTGGAGGAGTCACTAACTTTGGCATGTCAGTCATCTGGGTTATTCTCTTCACCCCCTGCTCTTATGTGTGCTGGTTCAGACCCATTTACAACGCATTCAAGTGAGCAACACTCTACCTGTTTATTATCAGATTATTATTTTTTTTATAGATTTTATATAGGGATTATATTTTTTTATATATTTATATTCATTATTTATTATTATTATTATTTTTTTGATGATTTGAATTTTATGAAATGTATTAATATTTGTTGATAAAAACAATATTGCTTAATAATAATCATCATCATAATCATCATCATCATCATCACATCATCATAATAATATGGTAAATGTGTAATGAATCCATTATTATTATTATTATTATTTATTTTATTATTATTCTAACCCAGTGATTTTTTTTTTTACATATTTTATTCAGTGATCAATTTTTTAAACATTATTATTATTATTATTATTATTATTATTATTATTACTGAGCAATTTATTATTTCAAGAAATATATTAACACTGGTTATAATAACAATAATAAGCATCATCATACCACTATCATAATAATCATCATCATCATAATAATATGGTAAATGTGTGATGAATCCATTATTATTATTATTATTATTATTATTATTATTATTCTGACCCAATTATTTTTACAGATTTTATATAGTGCTTAATTTTTTTAAACATTATTATTATTATTATTATTATTATTATTGTTGTTGTTGTTGTTATTATTATTTATTACTCAGCAATATATTATTTTATGAAATGTATTAATAATGTAATAATAATAATAATAAGAAGAAGAAGCATCATACCACTATCATAATAATAATATGGTGAATGTATAATGAATCCATTGTTCTTCTTCTTCTTCTTAATAATAATAATAATAATAAAAATAATAATAATAATAATAATAATAATAATAATTTACATTAATAATATATTTATCATTATTTATTTATTATTATTTTGTATTTTATGAAATGTATAAGTATTTGTTAATCACCACCATCATCATCATATAGTAAATGTATATTGTTATTCATTGTTATGAATTCATTGTTATGTCAATTCATTGTCATATTATTATTATTAATGATTCATTAAATATTTACTATACAGTTTGTGTATTTATTTATTTATTTATTTTCAGGACTGACAGCTCATTCTACTTCATGGCGTTCTTCTTTGTCTTCATGGCTCAACTTTTCATTGCTATAATTCAGGCCATTGGCATACCAGGATGGGGTGTTTGGTGAGATTAGGCTATGATTTATGATTAATTAATTAATACTCAAATATCAGGATGCTACTAGAATATTGTGTGTATTATTCTCAATATGTTCTGCTCTGATCTCTGTGTTTCAGTGGCTGGTTGGGCACAATCTCTTTCTTTGGCACGAGTATCTTTGCCTCCATCATCATGTTAATCCCCACCCTCATGTTCACCGCAGTCGCCTCCATCTCATTCATGGTGCTCACGAAGGTACGGCCCTCCCTGATCTATTAAAGCAGGACAGGCCTGGTTTCGCCTCATTGTCTGCGCAGTCGGCCCGTCTGTCACAGCTCGTTTAGCTGACATGTATATTGAAGACGAGGGGCTGCTTTGTTGTCTGACGTGTCATTAAATGTGATGCTGGAGCATGTAGTGCTTGTTAATTAGATGCAGGAGTAAATAAATCATTTACCTTATTATTTGTGCCTGAAAAGCAGAAGCCAATGAGAATGGGTGAGAATCGGCCTGCCAGTGTTATTTTAGTATGATTAAGAAAATATTATAGTTTAGTATTTTGAATTAGTATTTAAAGATAAAGATATTTTCAGACTATCCTCAGTCTTTTGAAAAAGACATAACTGTATTGAATGTGCACTTGTAGTATATACACTACAAAAATCACTTCAAAACCATATTTAAAAAAAAAAAAAAAACTACATGACTGTGTTTTTAACACACTTAAATACCATTTAAAAAGTGGACTTTGAAATGATTTCAATTTAAGTACATCTTAAATTATGTTTTATATTACATTTAAAGTTAATATATTTTAAACCTACCAAACTTTAACTTCACTGCAAATTATATATATATATATATATATATATATATACATATACATTTCAATAGAAATTACATTAAAATATATTTTAGTTGATCATAAATGCTCGTCAGTACATTCAGCAGTAACTTTAACCATATTTTAAAGACAATAGAAGTAATTATGAAATTACATATAAAGATGTGCTGAAGTCCTACTTAAGTGGGTCAAAAACACACTAATTGTTTTTAATATTTATTTATAAATAATGAATTTAATATGTATTTTTAACTATGTAATGAAGTGCCTGAAAACATTACATTCACTTCACACTTATGTATAGTCTGTTTGTGTAATAAGGACTCTTTTTAAAGTATCCTGGTTTAAACTGAATATCGCTGGTGTTTTTCAGGTTCATAACTTCTACCGCGGCAGCGGCGGCAGCATGAGTAAAGCGCAGGAGGAGTGGGTGTCCGGCGCCTGGAAGAACCCTCACGTCCAGCAGGCGGCTCTGGGCGCAGCAACCGGAGCGATGCAGGCCCCACAGACGCCACAGTACCCCACACCCTCCTACGACAACACCGTGTAAAACACAAACCATCAGTCAATACATACAGGCCGAGCCGGAAACCTGTGTCCGCTTTAGCTGAGCGTGAAGTGATGTAGATGAAACGAGTGATGCTTGGGATTTTTAGTTGTTTTTTTCTTTTTATGTAATGTTTGTGTTTTTTGTTTTTATTTCTGTTTTGCGTGTATTTTAGCCTATTTGCTCCCAGCTGAGTAAAATATGTTCTAAGAACGTTTTGCTAATGTTCTCATTAAGTTATGAAAACATTCTTTCTAAATGTTCTCTGAACATTCAAAACATCAAAACGTTTTTGAACACTTAATTGTATCATTTTCCAAACATTCTGTGAACGTTACATTTTAACATTACATGTGAACGTTACATGTGAATGTTATATATATATATATATATATATATATATATATATATACAGTAGCCAACATTTGAAGTGGATCAAAAAAGTTCATCAAAGTTGTCCTAAGACAAGAACGGGTATTGTTTTTATTTTAGGGCAACTTTGATGAAAGGTTTTGATCCACTTCAAATGTTGACTACTGTATATTAGATAAACATCAAACTATGTTTCATAAATCAAACATTCCAATGGATATTGTATAGCCTAAATAACATTTTTGTGCTAATGTTTTGAGAGCATTATTAAAGATCAGATAACTTTGAAAGAACATTGTATTCAAGTTACTGGAAGAATGTTTGTTCATAACTTTCAGAGAATATTGCCACAAAGTTCTGTGAAATGTTCCATTAGCTGAATTGCTGTTTTGTGACAGCGTTAAATTATAAATCAGTTTATGTAGATTAAAATTTGTAATCAGGGTTCCCATGATCATGGAAAAGCTGGAAATATCAGGGATTTTTTTTTTTTTTTTTAAATGTCATTTCGAGTCATGGGAATTAATACAATATTTAATACATCATGGAAATTCCTAAAATGAATATGAATCTTTCTAAAATATGAATTCAGTTAGAAATTGTCTATGAAATGAAAAAGCTAGAATCAGTCTATGATGTGATTTTAAAACATTTTTATCTATTATTTTTCTAGTTAATCTAGTTATTGTTTTAAAGTGAAACTGCTCAAGTGAGTGCAATCTGTATTAAGTGACATCTAAAAATATTTTAACAACTAGATGATTATGAATTAATTAGGGGGTGTTTACACGACACGTTTTCAACTAAAAACAGCAAGATTTTTATGTTTAACTTGTACATTTACACGACAGTGGCATTTCGGGAGCCTGAAAACACAAAAAAAACGGGTTTCAAAGTGCACGTTTTTGAAAACGATACCGTCTGCGTGTAAACTACATTATTACATGTTCACTATTACATGTTCAGTCTATAGGTGTGTGCAAGGACTTGACAACCATAACACAGCGATTTTAATTGTTTTCGGGTATCATTTTCGATAACGTTGTCATCTGTACGCAAAACTTTTCAAAAATGTCATCGTTGTTGTGTAAATGGACCCTTAGACTTGTTTTATTTGAGGTATGTGTTGAAAATATTTAGTATGAAGGGCCTCTTTGTTTAGTCTGGTCACTTAAACATGGATGTTGAAGAACGCAGGGCCACTGATAAAGCGGTCCTGTTTGAAATCCACAGTTAATTTTTTTTCTTTAATACACCCGTATGTGAAAAGGGAATTGACTTCAACTTTTCTTTGAGTTTAGACATTTGTTTTTTGACATTAGATTTTGTTACCGATTCATGACTTGAATTGAAATAAAGCACCAACATCTATTTGTTTGTGTTTAATGCCATGGAAGCCTCTGTGGCTATTTTCATGCCAAGAAAATGTTATGGTAAAACTATATCAGGTTTTTAGCTAAAAACTCAAACTATGTTCGGTTTAACCTTTGATAAAAAGTGTTAACTGAGTAAAAAAGATTTCTCACAGCACAATCTAATACAACATGCTGCATGCATAAATGGTTTTGTCAGAAAGAAATACAACTAATCCTGTTTGTTCTTTGGGCTTCATGTATAAAACGGTGTTTGTCCAGCAGGGCGCAGTCTTGCTCTAGACTGAGATATTTCCATATGATTATCATTCCTTCTCTTTGCAGACTGGGATTCCCCAGACACACATCACCCAACAGCCCTGACTTGCAGATTGCAAATGGACAACAACACTACTTTGTCTGACTAATAACTTGATTCTCACTTAGATGCAAATTTAAGCAGGCACACGCGTTTTCAGCGTCGAGCATGTGTCTGCGCCCAAATTAGATTGCTGAAGACAATAAATGGATTTGTCTCATGCTCTCTTTCTTCCTCATTATTTGTATCTCCCCGCGCAGAGCAATGATGGAATTGTTTGACACGCAGAGCATCCCAGAAGACAACAGCACTAGCCACTGCCATAAACATCAGCGACGTACTCTGTTTTAGCACCGAGACACTCGATTTGCACTAAGACAGAGGCCACGTAATAAAACTCAGAGATCGTATAATGAAGATGAGCATATTTCCCAGTTTAAATCAAATTGTTTTATGAAGTATAACCAATAAAGTCAGCGCCATCACAGTGAAACATATGTTCCTTATATCAGTGAATACTGACTATTACATCATCTCAATCCCAGACTCTGTTCAAATTGGCTTGTAAAGGTACATTGTATTACTGCCAGCAAAGGGCCTGAGTGTTTAGTGCTCCTATAGATCATGACACTAGCAAGGTCAAGGTCATGGATTGGATTCCCAAGGAAACATAAAACATGTCACTTTGTGTTTTACAGCTCTGTAAATAAAAACCTAGTGCATTTCTGTATAACTGTTTTAGTTGCCTACCAGCATTATTAAAGTTGCCTACAATGAACTGATGTAACACTATTTCTAATCAAATATTGAACATACATATAAGTTTTAGCCGTATTGTAACTCAGCAGGCGGTGTTTCCTGTAGAAGTGAACATAAATAAAGGCGGAAATTGATGTAGAGTGCAAACGGGAAACAGTAAGATTTGCTTTAGGGTTTATCTCTGAATATCCTTTACTCTGTGATACTCACCACACAAAACATCTGCTCTTCTGTTGCTTGTATTAGAAAGAAATGAAGTAATTCTGAACAGCATTCAAGTTAAGTTAGTGAGTATTACGTGACCGAGGGTGTATTCCAGAAAGCACGGTTAACTTACCATCAGCTAAACTCTGAACTTTCGGTTGATTAACCCAAAACCTGCTTACTTGAGGTATGTTAAAACGCATCCGGGAGTAAGTTCATTCAACTCAGAGTATGTTCCTGGTTAAGACTCAAGAGTGATGAATCGACGAGTCATGGAAACAGACGCTAAGAAAAAAGTTCACGTTTCTTCTGTTCATAGGCTATTTGTATACTTAGTGCATATCGCCACCCAACTGGTGGTTGTTCAGTCTTTTTCTTCTGTTTAATCTTTAATCCTTGAGAATAAGAATTATATTGTTTGTTTGATGCTAATAATATAATAAATCATATCAGATATGTATTTTTATTATAGAAATAAATTATAGAAAATGCCGATCCATGATGTGTGAGATGATAATATAAAATGAAATAAATATATGTTTTATATAATAGTGTTTTAAAATTTATACAGGTAACTATTATATATGCCAATAATATAAATATAGTAACCATATTAGAATAATATATTACCTTATATATTATTTATATTAGTAATATATTAGTGTATTAATAAATAAATAAATAAATAAATACATACATACATACATACATACATACATACATACATACATACATACATATATATATATATATATATATATATATATATATATCCATTATTTTGGATAACTAATTATAGTTATTTTATTCATACTATATACTGTAAAAAGTCATAAGTTGAATTAACTTAAAAAAATTGAGGAAACCCATTGCCTTAAAATTATTAAGTAAATAATAATTTTAAAAAAAGTGAACTGTCAAATAAACTTATCAATTTTTACAGTGTACATTTTATATAGTATGAATGTGTGTACTATGAATCCAATACAGACCTACTACATTCATCATGTTTTTATTGTCACGTGACCTCAGACCTGCCAGAGCCAGTTGTTTACGTCACCCCACATGAAAAAATGCTATAGTAATTTATAGTAAATACTATAGTGTTTTTGAACCATACTATGGTAAAGTAGGCTACTTGAATTAATTTGCTGTGGTAATTCTATAGTTGCTGTGCTAATATAACAACTATAGTATCACTGTAAAAAGATTGCTGTAAATTTTACAGTTACTTATTGGCAGCTGGGTGCCAGTAAGTTACTGTAAACATGGTTACAGTATTATTACTGTAATTTAATTTACAGTATAATAATGGCTTTACTGTAACTTCATTTACAGTATTATTACTGTATTTTTATTTACAGTATTACCGTATTTTACTTACAGTACTATTACTGTATTTTCATTTACAGTATTATTACCATATTTTCATTTACAGTATTATTACCGTATTTTCATTTACAGTATCCGTGCTGTAGTGTTTATTTTCATGTAGTTTAAACATTTTTACCTGTAAAAAACAATCAAATTGTGGTGCAGCACTGTAATCCATGATTTTTACCACCCCAACTACATAAAAATCACAATAACTCATGAGCATTAGTTCTGATAATTTTCTTTTTAAAAGTACAAATTACAACTGTTGATCTCTAGGATGAACTAGCTGAAAAAAGGACATCATCACAGTCCCCTGGGCACTTTGTATCATGGCTAAACATACACATACTGAAAAGCAAAAACAAGTAAGTACACTAACAGTCAAAAGTTTTTGAACCGTAAGATTTTTGATGTTTTTAAAGAATTCTCTTCTGCTCACCAAGCCTGCATTTATTTGATCCAAAATACAACAAAAGCAGCAACACTGTGAAACATTCTTTCTATTTAAAATAACAGCTTTCTATTTGAATATATTTTAAAATGTAATTTATTCCTGTGATCAAAGCTGAATTTTCAGAAATCATTCTAATATGCTGATAAACATTTATTACTATTATTATTATTATTATTATTATTATTATCATCATCATAAATATTTAAAACAGTTGAGTACATTTTTGTACTCATACGGGGATATGAAAATTACTACTTTTATTCAGCAAGGATGGTTTAAATTGATCAAAAGTGAAGATAAAGACATTTATAATGTTACAAAAGATTTTTATTTCAGATAAATGCTGTTCTTCTGAACTTTCTATTCATCAAGGAAACCTGAAAAAAAAAAATAATCAGCTGTTTTCAACATAATAATAATAATAATAGTAATAATAATAATAGTAATAATAATAATAATAATAATAGTAATAATAATAATAATAATAATAATAATAATAATAGTAATAATAATAATAATAATAATAGTAATAATAATAATAATAATAATAATAATAATAATAATAATAATAATAATAATAATAGTACTTTTTTGAGCAGCAAATCAGAATATTATAATGATTTCTAAAGGATCATGTGACACTGAAGACTAGAGTAATGATGTTAAAAATTCAGCTTTGATCACAGGAATAAATTACATTTTAAAATATATTCAAATAGAAAACATTTATTTTAAATAGTAAAAAAAAAAAATCAAAATTGTTCTGCTGTACTTTGGATCAAATAAATGCAGGCTTGATGAGCAGAAGAGGCTTCTTTAAAAACGTTAAAAATCTTACTGTTCAAAAACTGGTAATAAAATAAGTATTTTGACTGGTGTTAATAAAATGAAATAATACAGTAAAAATGAGTTTGTGTTGTTGTGTTAAATTTCAGTAATTTTGACAGTCAAAGTTGACAAGCTCTGTGATGAGAAACAGCAGGATGGGATTCAGGCAGATCCTTTTTCTTTGCACCCTCTTTCAAGAATTCCAGCTGATCTGTGACTTTCAATGCATTTGGTGCCACAAAGATTGACTGTCTGAATGAACCTGCAAGCACAAGAAAAAAAAAAAAAAAAAGCATTATTTTTCAAAGCAGTGTTTACAGAATTTACCTCAACTGTCAAACTTGGTGCTGTATGCACTTTGATGTTAATAAAAACGTTATATACTACATCTGAACGCACCTACAAGGGAAGGTACATAATTAGTTGATAATCCATAACATTCAAATTATTAAAGCTCTATTTTTTACAATGCATTCTCAATCTGTAGAGCAAAGTGGTAGAATGCTGAATTAATGGGTTTGATTCCAGGGGCGGTTCTAAGGTGAGTGGATACTCAGGGCTTAGCCCGGAGACATTAATTTATGTATCAGAATACACGGGATACAAGTCAAATAAAACAGGCTATGCTGAAAAGTTACATTGGCTAAGTGGCTTAATTTTTTTTAAAGCGACAAGTATAATTATTTATAATTTGTACAAATTGCATAAATAATATTATGAAATTGTTTTAAATATATACACAAAAAAATTTAACTCAAAATATGTGATAGAAAAAAAAAAATAAATAGAATGATACTTTTAAAAATGAGACTAAAATTATCAGTAGATGGCAGCAAGCCACTGTCTTAATGACTGAGCCATTGAGTCATTTATTCAATCAATTCATTAAAACTGCTGATTCATTCAGGAACAAAAAAAAAAAAACCTGTTTTTATGAATGGATCAGTGAATCACTGATTCAAGGCATTCAAAAAAGGTAAATTCTTTCAGTAATGAAACACTGTTGTGTGCAGAGACGCACAACATGGCTTTGTTTAGAACCGTTTTTGTGAAATAGAGCAAAAAGACAATATTTTCTGCATGATTTAAATCACTTAATATTAACTTCTTGTTTATTGAATTTTGTTGCCCTGACGCTTAGTAAAGTCTGCCACAGACCATGCTAAATGCTAACCAATCTGTTCATATAATCTAGTCATTCTAAATGTGTGTGTCCAAGAAAATCTGTGCTTATAATACCATGATTAAAAATCTATATTTGTTGCTGTACAGTTACAGTAATCTAATTTTGTTAGATGGGGATATTGGTATTATGAATTTATAGGATACAGTAAGTAAAAAGATACCTGAATCAGTTGCATTTTGCTGTTTAAGTGCTGGTTTAATAGAAATAATTTTAATACGCATGAAAACTCAATCTTGATGCGCACAAGACATGGTAATAAAAACATTCGGGGCTTCAGCCCCCTTAGCCCACCCCTAGCGCCTGTTTGATTCTCAGGGAATGAATAACTTAATAAAATGTGCAGGGGAGCGCAGGGCACAAACTAACACGGGGTTAGTTGTAACACACATGGTTTAATTATTTCCACACATGCCAGCATAACCAAGTTTACAGTATTTACTAGCTGCCATATCAACACTATACAGAGAATAAAGAGCACCAAAATTCAAAACTCTTTTGAAGATGTTGCTGAATATTTAATCTACCAAGGTAGAAGTAAATTTCTGGCTGAAGTAAATTTGGTCATCTCAGTTTTTAGTATTAATTTAAACTTAGACAAATCTGCTATTATTTTAATCTCAAATCTGTTATTTATCAGTTTAGATAGTTATATAATGCTTCGCTAACTAATAGAAGACACTAACCAGTTTTAAATTCCAGTTGCACAGATGGGGAACGTTGTAACGCTGTGTTACAATGTGCCCTGCTATTATTAAACTATGCTATTCTGTGACATTAGCAATGCAATTTACACCATTTACTTTTATGAGTTTTAATGAGAAGCCACAAGAAGCAGGTGAATAAAGACTGACAATCGACGTTTAATGTTCAGAAATTATTATTTCAAGAAATGTAAAGCTTTTTGGCTCGTTTATGTGTCTCATGTCCTGTGTCCTATGATAGATGTGTGTGAAGGGAGGGGAGTGTATCATTTATGAATTTATGAATGTGTCTTCATTTGCGCACTCTGTTTTGAACTATGCTGTATACGTAGCTGTGTGTTGTGATCAGGGCCGTCCCAAGCATGGTTGCAATGTGTTCATTGTCAAACTCCAAAATTAGATTAGTTTTAATTCTTAAAAAAAACGCCATTATTTTATTTGAAAAAGTTCATGATTTTATTTTATTGACAAAATATTTTAGTTTATTTAGTTAGTGTATTTTTTTCATTAGATCCGATAACATTTTAAGCTGTCATATGGTTATGTTACAATGTATCGCACCTATGGGGCATGCTGTCACGAAAAATAATGAAAAACATATACACAGTAATTATGAAACAACACAACATATTTGTACTAGATAAGTGTGAAATTAAAGTGTATGAAAAAAATTGTACTCGAACCCCATGTGGATTTACACAAACTAAGAAAGTCAAACAGTGTTAGGTTGTGCCCCGTGCTCCCCTACGTTAAATACAATATAACTTGCTTTGCATTAAAGCATCTGGCAAATGCATGAATGTAAATGCAATGTAAAACAAAATGTATTTTGGGTTACCTAATTCTGCTTTTATTTTACGTCTCTCTGAATAGGGACCATCTCTAAAGTTACAACATTGGCACACACGTTTCTAACTTAAATAGCATTTGAAAAGAATTACACTTGCGATAAAGAGGCAGTGTACAAAATATATTATGCTTCTCTGTGTTCGTTAACTTCGGCTAACTGACATTATTAACTTACCAGTTGATGTTATCATTGATACAATGGCATTCACAAGAAGAGGCACCAAAATACAACTCCGACGTTGCAGACGACACCTAGCCCAGAAACTTGAAAAGAACAAAGAAAAAAAAGTACTTGAAAAACTGTTTAAAATCTCCACTGAAACAGTGGTGTTGCCTAATGTTAGGCACTTTACCTCAGTAACGTTATTTCACGTTAGTTTGTTGTTAAGGTTAAGTAATGACTCGCCAGATTAACTAATTTGCATTAAAGGGCAGCAGAACCTACAAACGTGTTTCTCGGTTTAATTAAGGTTTATTTTAACTAATATAGGTGACCTTAATTTACTCACCAGTCGATGTTTTATCACCCTTATGGCGGCGTTAATCCGGCCGTCAGTCAGAAAAAAAGACCCGAACTCCCGACATGAAAAACGACACGATGAATAATGTTAGTTTGCTGTTAACAAGTTAAAACATCTTAAAATATCTCAGTTTTGTATAAAATAGAAATAATATACTAACCTTTTTGTACAGTTAACAGTGCAACGTGTCTCTTTTGTCCGTTTACCGCTGCTTCCTCCAAATAGTAAACAAAATAAATCTCCCTGGCCATTGGTCAGTTTTTCGAGGGCAAGTTCACTACTGTAAATTTACAGTAGTTTACTGTAGTGACCATATATTTTCCCATAATCCTTTGCAGTTTACAGTAAAATACTGTATATACATTTTACAGTATCTTACTGTACGTATTGCAGTAAAATACTGTTCAAATTACAAAAATCGGTTACAGCTAACATAAACAAATTTCTTTACTCAATACTGTACTAAGTTTTCTACAACTATAGGGTATATTATACTACAATACACTACAGTTTACTGTAGTAAAAACTAAGTATACTACAGTATTTATTACAGTTTATCAGTTCACTATAGTTAACACTACAGTATGCTGTAGCATTCATTAACAAAGTGTTGTAAATACATGGGACAGTAAACTGTCCATCAGATGTGCACTTTATCTCATCATTGGAGGTCATTTGGTGACTTTGCATACTGTTTTATGAATTCCGTGAATTTGGACATACTCTACTGTCAGGGGCGGACTGGGACAAAATTTCAGGCCGGGAAATCTCACACTCATCCAGGCCATCCCATACATCCACAACAAATTAAAAAAAAAAAAGTTTAAATCCCTAGGCTGGGACCGTGCAAAATAATTAAATGTTATCTCTTGAACTTCCATTTCCCTTTTTAGTCTCTTCATTTTCCCTGACATCTCTCTGTCCCTCATATGTTTACTTTTTTCACTAATTTTCTTATACCTGTCACTTTTTCATCAACACATCTCCACCTTGTTGCAAAACAACCACCTCATTGTAATTTGTCTGCACATAGTATACATTTATTTTAGAAAAATTTAAGTATTACATTAGTCATTACATTACATTATTATTATTATTATTATTATTATTATTTTATTTTGCCTAAATGTCAAAATTAGTACATTAAATAGCTACATCTTGAATATATCTTTACAGAAAAATCTTAACACTGAACATGTTTTTGCATTATCACGGGTCATGTTTTGTCCTAAGTAAAATTAACCATGGTATTATTAGGCCTATGGTAAAAGTATAGTAACCATGTTTTTTTTGGCGGATTGATTACCATTTGTATAACCAGAGTTTTACTACAAATACCATGGTGAAACATAGTGTATCAAACCCATTGATAATTTGTGGTTACACTCTTAAAAATAAAGGTGCTTAAAAGGTTCTTCACAGTGATGCCATAGAAAAACCATTTTTGGTTCCACAAAGAACCATTCAGTCAAAGGTTCTTTAAAGAACTATCGTTTTCTTATTTATTTATTTATTTATTTATTTTTATAATCTGAAGAACCTTCTTTAGCCACAAAGAACCTTTTGTTCTTCAGATGTTAAAGATTCTTTATGGAAGCATGTAGACAAAAAGGTTCTTCTGGTATCGTGAATGAAGCATCTTTATTTTTAAGAGTGAAATTTAACTATGGTTTTTGGTTTTATTTTTAGTAAAAGCAGGTTAATGTTCATAAGGGTTGTGTTGTTGTCTGCCTTAGCTCCCTCTAAACCTGTTATAAAACGATGTGAATATTTGTCTGCTATTCCTACTCTTTACAATAGTAATCATGTCCTTTTGGTCAGTAATTGACTGCTACTGCTAGCAGTAGCAGTTTGCTAGCAGTTTAATGTTTAACTAAGTAAACAAAGCCAAAACTACAATAGTCTATTTACAGATGTAACTGACCTGCACTTGAAGTCCTGAACAGGACAGTTTTGCCTCTCTGCTCCACCTGGGCACTTCCACTCCATTCTCGAGTCTCGCATCTTTTTGGCGGACGCGCGGAGCGTGCGCGAGGCGAATTGAGTTGCCAGTCAAGACTAACCGATTCATGATTTATTAGAGTTTTATTATTGAATGGCGAATTCGGAAATAATCACTTTAGTACATTCGGCAGGCAACAAAAACAACAACAATATATATATATATATATATATATATATATATATATATATATATATATATATATATATATATATAAAATTAGGGCAGCGGGCCAAATTGGCTTCCAGGCCACCGGGAATTCTCCCAGTGCTCCCGATGGCGAGAAGCACCCGGCTGCAGCCTGCAGATCGAGGCGGGGCTGCACCTTGGGCGGGGCTGCACGTGTCGCCCCGCCTACAATGCTTATCATTGGTTAGTGGCAAAGTAATGACGTAGATTGAGGCGGGGCTGTATCTGGGGCGGGGCTGCACGTCTCGTCCCGCCTACAACTGTTCTCATTGGTTAGTGGCATCAAGTCATAACGTCGATTCTAGCGGTTTTTCATTTACGCTGTTCTTCGCTGCATGGTGAGTACAGGCGAGCTACATCTCTTGTCTAATTTGTTTAATTACAATTTTTAATTGTAAAGTGGCGTTTAGTGTGTTGTTAAAAGGAAATGTGAAGTAGTTTCAAAATAAAATCACATAACTTTACTCAACCACGTCACGCAAGGTGTGAAGGTCTGCTTTTAAAATAACCAGGTCTGTGTTTCCCAAAACCATCGTAACGTTAGGCCTAATACCGCCTTCACGTTCTGTCGGAAATTTGATAATTCTCACTATTGAAGTTGTGATTACGAAATGGAAGAGCGTTCTTGTTTATCTAGGAAACTCGTATTTACGATAATTCCGAGAGCACTTGAAGGCAGCATTAGAAACGTTGGTGTGTGTGGTTTTGGTGGGATTATGATTAGGATATAGTGTTCCCAAAATAAGCCCCTTAAAAAGAAATACAGTGGCAAAACTGAACCAGCAGAAGTAATATAGGACAAGTTCATATTAACAATAGCTACACAAATTTATATTGTTTTTCTGTGAATAAAATTATTAAATGTAAAATATTTAGATTTTATTATTATTATTATTAACTATACATCTATTAAAATAAACAGTAAACTACATTTAATAATAATAATTCAACAAAAAAGTATGATTAAGTTTAACAGTCCTTGAAAGTAGAGCTCGTTTTTTATATTACATACTGTTATGCTGCTATACAGTATATGCACTAGAGCAGGTGCCAAATCCTGCTCCTGGAGGACCACTGTCCTGCAGAGTTCAGCTCCGTCCCCAATAAACACACCTGAACCAGCCAATCATGATCTTATTAGGCATACTAGAAACTTCTAGGCAGGTGTGTTGAGGCAAGTTAGAGCTAAATTCTGCAGGACAGTGGCCCTCCAGGACCGACTTTGGACACCCCTGCATGAGTAAAAAAAAAAAAAAAAAAAAACATTTTATGCTAATACTGATTCTCTGTATTCCCTTTTTTTGCAGAGCCTTGTCATTGTTATCCCCACCCCTCCATCTCTCTCCTCTCTTTTGTTGTTCTTCATTTTATAACCCAACGGCTCTTTTAAGAGCCATTTCCCCTTGCAAAAATGCACAAAACTGTGTTAAGCAAGGGGAAATGTGAGCAGTATTTAAAAAACTGCACTAGTGAATGCCCATTCTGCAATTACACCAGTATGCCACAACTGTATTATCACATCAAAAATCACTTTCAGTGGGCAGTGCAACATCATGGTGAGTTTAACTGTCTTTTGCTTATATCACTTTAGTTAAAGTTCAATATGGTGCACAGTAAATTTGCCCGAGTAAAATTTACTCAAATTGAAGAAAATTTTACTCTATGCCAGATAACATTTGGTCCCTCTCTGAAAAGAGTAAAAGTTACTCTTTTGATAGAGTTGTTTTTCCAGAGTTAATTGTGCTCAATTTAGTGTTAATATTTTACTCTTTCCTGTTATATTTGACTCTATTTAGTGTTTTTTTAAATTAACTCTTGTGCTATTTTACTCAGTTCAGAGGTAAAAGAAAATGACTCTGCTACATTTTAACTCTGTTTAGAGGAAAGTCAAATTTACTCTACCACAATTTACCTCCCCTCCAGAGTTGTTTATCATCAATTATGAGTGAACTTTAAAGAATAACTAACTCTATCCAGAGTTGATCTTCTAAATTACACCCTTCATGTTTTATCCTCAAAAAGCCCTAAAATATGAATGAAAAACTTACTTTTCAATCTGAAAATAAAGTCAACAACAAACTGTATACTCATGTCACACAATTTTATTTTTCAAGCTCCTATTTAAAAATATTACATTTGATTCACTTGTGATCATGATCACTTGATGGTTGCAGAATCTATATCATGGGCAGTGTTTTGCAGAAAGCTATACACAATGGTCAATTCCTGACAGTATGAAGTTCTTAAAACAAAGTGAGCTTTGAAAAACTCATCGACACAGGCCAGTGAATTAGAGGCCTTACAGGGTAGCGCATGTTGGACAATTACAATAAAACAAAACTGGACCCTACTTCTTTTCAGCCCAACAACAAGTAGAAACAGCTGGAGACTCTCCAATGCTATCCAAGTGCCCTTGGATACTGGTAACAGTCTGTGAAAGGATGAAAACACATTAGTGCCAATATGACTTAACAGTTAAAGTCAAAATACAGCATGAATAAAGATAGTGATGTCTGTCTTCTACCAAAGTTTCTGTATTACATACTTCCAACAGATTGTTACTAAATGTGCTAAGTAGAAAATAATAGCACAAGAACAACAATTTAGAGAACAGGTGATCATTAAAGGGATAATTCTCCCAAAAATGAAAATTCTGTCATTAATTACTCACCCTCATGTCGTTCCAAACCCGTAAGACCAGCAAGGATACTACCACGTTCAAGGCCTAGAAATGTAGCAAGGACATTGTTAAAATAGTCCATGTGACATCAGTAATTCAACCGTAATTTTATGAAGCTACAAGAATACTTTTTGTGCGCAAAGAAAACAAATATAACGACTTTATTCAACTATTTCTCATGCATGTTCGATGTCAGCAGCTTCACACACATGCATCGTGGTACTCTCGATAAAGGCTGAGGATGCTGTCTTGAAGGAGAAGAAATGTTGAATAAGCGTTATTTTAGTTTTCTTTGCGCACAAAAAAGTATTCTCGTAGCATCATAAAATTATGGTTGAAACATGACTATTTATATGGATGTCACATGACTATTTCAACAATGTCCTTATTTCGTTTCTGGGCCTCATGGTAGTACCCTTGCTGCCTATGGAGAGTCACAGAGCTCTCGGATTTCTATAAATATCTTATATTTATAGAATCTTGAAATAAATATCTTAATTTGTGCTCCGAAGATGAAAATGAAGGTTTTACGGGTTTGAAATGACATGAGGGTAATTAATGACGGAATTTTCATTTTTGGGTGAACTAACCCTTTAAGAACCTTTCTGAGAAATAAGCAAGTTCAATGTCACACATTAATACAACATTATGAACTAGTGTCATTCGATCTGCTTCATCAGTAGCTTCACCTTGATGAATTTCACAAGACGATCACAGGCTTGTCTAGCTGAGATCTTTCCCAGTCTTTTGCAGTGTTGAGTTGAGGGTGGCAAAAGGTGAACCAGCACCAGAATGGAAAACATGTCGTTGTCCCAACCTAGAGACAGGGAAAACAAAATAAACTTTTTTTTAGGTTTTTAGTTTTTAGGTAGGAGGAGTTGAACACCCTCCTGCTCATTTTAACTTGACTTAACTTCATTGGAAGATGTGCCAATACAAATACATTAACTACTCCAGTACTTTAGTTTATGCTGCACACAGATTCAGTATTAACAGCACATTCATGACCAAGTCTTGATGACAACTGTGTGGATGAATTGAGCTGAAACCTCTACAAGTATTGAAATGAAGTCATACAGTTAAACTTTATCAACAACATGATTTTGTTATTCAGAGTCCCAAATGAAAACAATTTCTAACTGTAAATCTGCAACTCCTGTACTAGGCCCTTGCGAAAAGATAAGGGTAGAAATGTTTGAAAATAAATCAGAAAGATTGAGAGGCGACAGCTACTTACATAAACTTCTCCTGGGGTCAAGTATGGGAATAGGGAGATGATTCCCTTTGCACATTCTTCTTTTAAACTTGAGGAAGGGCTTGTTCTACACACACAAACATAAACCAATTACAACCCATAACATCATAAACATCAATTTACAAAGTACTGTAGGAACAACCTACCCATGTTCATTTGTCAAATGTGACAAAAGATTTTCACCATGTCACGTCTTCGGCCATCTGACAGACTTTTAGTGTGTGTGTATTTGTTTATGACCTTTTCACTTCCAGGGCCGCTCTTTAGGTTATCTTCGAACATCTGGAGGGAGGAATTATGAAATATTGAGCGGAGATGAAAAATTAGCAATTGACAAGTGTATATAGCTCCAAATATCTTTAATGTTTAAGTCCTTCTATATACATGTAATTCAGAGGCAAGACTGGTGATTCTTACTTGGGCAAGACGACGTTCCTCAACTTGATTTTTTCAGGAGGACTTCTAATCAACATTGCTGGGTCATCAGACTCTGACGTGGCCTCAGTATCTCCTAATCAGCTTGAGCTTAAAGAATCTTCAATATAAACCATATCAATGGTCTGATTATCTGTTCATACTACTTTGATAGCATGCTATACAACTATTGAGAATTAATCCAACAGACATAATAGCCTATGTAAATCAGTGAATTGGTGAATATTGCTAAGAATAAACACAAAACCTGATAAGCATGTCAAACAATTTACCATCGAGACTTGCTGTGCCTGGGATGAAAATTTCTAGGACACCAAGGCCTGGTCATGTCAGCAGGTAATCAAATGCTTCATCAACTTCTGTCTTTGACTCAAAGACTTTAACATTCATTGTAGGATGATTTTTTGGCAACTGAAGGAAGACAAACCATTGGCAAACTGACAAAGGCCAGCAATGCCAAAGGAAGAAAGAGTTATTTTTATTTAATATAAGACACAATCATACACTTATTAAATTAAAAAAAAAAAAAAACAGAGGGAAAAGTATTAATGATATTAACAATGTTAAAGTTTATTTCTTACCACATTCCAAAAACATTTCAAATGTAAAAGGTTTTGAAGAAAAAAAATATTTCCTTGAACTTCATTCTGACAATGTTGTTGGTTTGCATCCTGAAGGAACCAAAAAGACAAAGTTAAACAAGGCGATGACACTCACAGTCAGATGATGAAAAGAACATTCATTAGTGCACTACACAACATGAGTTATCTTTGTTCACTAATGTGTTTTTAATTTGTAATAACTGTCCAATAGTTCTGTTAAAGCATGGTGATCAATAGCTCTATTCGGACGGCAATGGTTTCTCATGTGGATGTCTGTAAAAATAAATCTGCATGGCACATCAGTGATAAAACCCATGTATTCAGATGTCAATTTATTCATGGAGAAGTGAGTTTTGTGATCCTACAGACCTGGGAACGCGCTGCTCATGTGGTTGCATGATTGTCTGCCATAAATACAATAGGTTATGCTTTGAAAAAATATGAATAATTTCGTATTTAATTTAACAATAGGAAAATATTATAATATCATTTTTACTATGTGATTATTTAAATCTCCTGTTTAAAAATAGGAAGACAGACATGCAATTGAAATTATTATTATTTTTTTTTTTTTGTTTATGTGATGGATGTCATATTATATTTAAAATATAGTAATAAAAATAAGTTAATTCAGCCTTATATTTACATGAGGCAATATTAATAGGCTAATATTAACATTGTATTGCTGTACGGCCCATTTCAAATGTTTATCTGTTTTTTCCCTCTTTCTCCTCTGGTTGATGAAATATTGTTATTGTAAATAGCCTACATCCCAGCATTTCAGTAATAAAAGTGTGCATTAAAAATGCATGCAAATTACAGTGAAGCCCGCAGTGGTCAAAAAGGATTCAAAGGTGAAATCTGAATTGAAACACTGACATTCTGCAATCAAATCACAGACTAGCCCCTGTAAACGTTGAAAATACCTCACGTTCCCATGAGAAAGTTAATATACCGTCCGAATAGGGCTAATACGCATCAAAATGGGCTCCAACAATACAGTTAAGGCTTATTTTAACTTAACTCTTTACCGAGTCAAGTACATGTGGGGCTCGAGCCGCTCGTCACAATAGTTTAGTGGACAGACATTGATAGGCAGCTAGATAATTTCACTGGTGTCAATTAACGTTCCTTAATTGACTGTACATGTTAGCTATTTGCTTTCAAGATAACTTTGCCTTACTCAGTTCTCAAACTAACATGAAAAGCGATTTCTGTAATGTTCAAAAAACGTGGCAAAATGATCTGAGCTCAAAACAGAGGTGAATATTATTAAAATAAATACTAAGACTTTGAAACTTTACTTACTTTTCCATCCAGCAGCAGTGCATCTTCTCTTCTAAACCCACGAGCAGCAGCAGTCGATGGCCGTGATTAACAGTAATGGCGGATCAACGAAGGGAGGAGAACAGTTTGGGGAGGAGTCACAGTTACTCTGTAATTTTGCTCCCACTCTACTGACATATTTTACTCTGTACACTCAAAATAGAGCAAAAACAACTCTTTTTGAGGAAAAAAATATTAACTCTGGAAAAACTACTCCGCCATTTTTACTGTGTGCCGAACCAGCCAGCAATGCATGCTTCTGATTTAATTGCTTATGAATTTGTAGTAGAATGTTTAATTTTAAAGCTCAGGTAAACTTCATTTTCTGCATTCCGCACATTGACCATGGGTCTTTGTTGCTCAAATCACAAAAAAAATGTGCTTGCTCATGGATGGTGCTGATGAAAATTCTGTCTTGCGACTGTCCACCGTCCAGAGCAAAATGCAAACAAGTGAAGGTTCAATTTAGGCAATTCTCAACAAACTTATTTTCTTTTTTTACCCTTTCAGATTTCACCATTTTAAAATGTGGTCCAAATTTGCTGAAGCACATCGCCACCCAGTCTTCCTCCTCGGTCCAGCAGCCGCAGCCTCAGTCTTCCTCCTCAGTCCAGCAGCCGCTGCCTCAGTCTTCCTCCTCAGTCCAGCAGCCGCTGCCTGAGTCTTCCTCGGTCCAGCAGCCGCTGCCTGAGTCTTCCTCGGTCCAGCAGCCGCAGCCTCAGTCTTCCTCCTCAGTCCAGCAGCCGCTGCCTCAGTCCTCCTTGGTCCAGCAGCCGTAGCCTCAATCTTCCTCCTCAGTCCAGCAGCCGCAGCCTCAGTCTTCCTCCTCAGTCCAGCAGCCGCTGCCTCAGTCCTCCTTGGTCCAGCAGCCGTAGCCTCAGTCTTCCTCCTCAGTCCAGCAGCCGTAGCCTCAGTCTTCCTCGGTCCAGCAGCCGCTGCCTCAGTCCTCCTTGGTCCAGCAGCCGTAGCCTCAGTCTTCCTCCTCAGTCCAGCAGCCGCTGCCTCAGTCTTTTGTGTTTGGAGTTCACGCAAAAGATGAAGACAATGACTGGTAACCAAACAGTTGGTGGTCCCCATCGACTTCCATTGTATTGGGGGGAAAAAATACTATGGAAGTATATACATGTACAGTCATAGACCAAAATTTTTGGGTGAACTATCCTTTTACGCAGCTCCTTGGCTGAAGTATACTTACTTTTGTAGATGTGCTTACAGTGTTCAGAATGTTAATACTCTCAGCTGTTGTTGTATTTATTATTATATGTATTTATTATAACAGTTTCTTCCCCCAGGCAATCCAACTTATGAACCCCCCCCCCCCTATTTATTTGCTACCACCTCCATCCTTGTACATCCCTGTATCACCTTTTATTCCATCCCATTCTATCATCTATTGCACAGCTGTATCTACAATAATTTATGTTTCAAGTATTATTTTTTTTTGTTTATTTATATTTATATATGTGTATTTTTTTTATTCTCATCTTATTTTTATTGTCTGTGTATCGTTGTTGTCTCTGTAAACTGGAAGCATATGACACTAAAACAAATTCCTTGTATGCGCAAGCATACTTGGCAATAAAAGCTCTTTCTGATTCTGATTCTGAAGAAAGTGTGTAAAGGATGTTAATGTTTAACCAGAGATTTATATGTACAAAAAGATGTGTTATATACAGATGTACAAATTTCACCTTTCTTTATCAGAATTAAACTTTCATGCCTAAATAAATAACAAGGAAATAATTGTATTGGCATGTTATTCATATACAAACAATGCTGGTATTTTTACCATAAGCTTTGCATTGTCAAGTAAATCCAAAAATTATTAATTTGTTAACAATATGGTTCATTAGTTAACATGAACTAATAATGAACTGCACTTATACAGCATTTATAAATCTTTGTTAATGTTAATCTCAACATTTACTAATACATTATTAATCTTGCTAACATTAGTTAATGCTCTGTTAACTAACATGAACAAACAATAAACAACTGTATTTTCAATAACTAACGTAAACGAAGATTAGTAAATACAATAACAAATGTATTGCTCATGGTTAGTTCATGTTAGTTAATACATTAATGTTTAATGAACCTTATTGTAAAGTGTGACCATTAATTTTAATAACATCTTAAGACATGACACTTGCTGAGAATATTTAACTTTTATTTAAATGTTAATAATACATGTAACAGTAAAGCATATACTGAAATTAAAATAAAAAAATGACCATAAATAACTTATAAGTGGTAAATGACCAATGCACATGAATAGAAATAACTTCAAACTTAAGTTGTAAATAAACTATATTCGTTGACATTGCGATTGCAATGTGACAAGTCAAAAGCAGTAATTGGATTCTTGCGTGGAAATGTACATAATGAAACGTTTTCCAAAAATTAACAAATTTACAATGTATTGTTTAATACTATATATTTTTACCAGGTACTATATATTTTTACCAGGTATAAGTAATTAACGGGTTCACAGTTTTGTATTATATAATTAAGTATTAATACCATGTAGGCCTATTGTTTCAACCGCATTTCCTATTTACCGTGGCGTCGACGTCATTACTTTGTCACTAACCAATGAGAATCATTGTGGGCGGGGCGACACGTGCAGCCCCGCCCCACGTGCAGCCCCGCCTCGATCTGCAGGCTGCAGCCGGGTGTACTTGCCGATGGCCAGTCCGCCCCTGTCTACTATACATGCGTTTTCTGATGCAGTCGTGTTTGGCTGTCCACTGCAATTACGACAGTGAATTCCACCCACTTAACTGTAGGGGGCTTCACAGTCACAAAAATATACAAAACTACATACAGTTGCTTTTAAACGCTGAAGCTCCTTAAAGTCAGGTAGAGTTTGATAGGCTTTCAATGTTTTTATTGTTCATCCACTGGAAAAATATCCTTCTGAAAGTGATTCCAACAATATATGTCCACATATCACATAGGAACATACTATAACAAACAATTATTAATAACTGTGCAATATCAAATAATAAAATAAAATAAAATAATAATCAAGCTTTACATGTGCTTTAGTATGTTAGTCAGCACAAAAAATATTGTACTTCTTTAAAGCAACACGATTATTTAAAAAAATATATTTTTGTATTTTAAATGATAAATGTATTTTTAAAGTAAAATATTTAATTTGACATTATTACAAAATACACTTTTTAAAAGTCTACTTAAGTGTGTTAAAAAACAGTCATGAAAGTGTCTCTCTTTAAGTCACTTAAGTGGCCTTTTATTTCATCAATATTATATTTTCTGCAAGTACAGTTTAATAAAGCAGCTGAACACCTTTGGTGTGATTTTAAATGCAGATCTTGAGCCAAAAACTCTTTACCAAACACCAATGACTTGTACATACACTATATGGACAAACGTATTGGGACACCCCCTTCTTTAGAACAGAAAAAGGCACTTCCAAAACTGTGGCAACAAAGAACATAATTCATTTATTTAAAAATTGTATTTCTATCTCTGTTGCAGCAGTTTTGGAAGTGTCTAAAATGACTGTACCCATATGTACAAGTCATCGGTGTTTGGTGATGAGTTTCTGGTTCAAGTTCTGCATTTAAAGTCACACCAGAGGTGTTCAGCTGCTTTCTGCAGACCAGTCAAGTTCTTCCACACTGACCCAATCAATCATTTCTTTTCGAACCTTGTATTATACACATATTGTCATGTTAGAATAGATAAGGGTCCTGTCCAAACTGTTGCTATAAAATTAGAAGCACACAATTCCCTAGAATATCATTATATGCTTAAACATTAAGATTTGTACTCATGAAAATTACTACAGTAGCCAAACCTTCATTAGAATGGGGTGTCCCAATACTTTTGGCAACATAGTGTGTATATATATATATATATATATATATATATATATATATGAAGAGTTCCAATGCAAAAGCCTCTAAAGGCCATCATGGTCAAAAATGAGATCGCGATACTGAGTGAATGCTCTCCACACATAGTATATGTTCATCAAGTACTTTCACTTCAAATGTGCTAAATCCTAGCCTCAACTCATTCAGAAGTACCAGTACTTACATAGAAACCTATACATAGTAGCCAGAAGAGCCTTTTGCATCTGAACTCTTCATACAGGTGCATCTCAATAAATTAGAATGTCGTGGAAAAGTTTATTTATTTCAGCAATTCAGTTCAAATTGGGAAACTCGTGTATTAAATAAATTCAATGCACACAGACTGAAATAGTTTAAGTCTTTGTTTCTTTTAATTGTGATGATTTTGTCTCACATTTAACAAAAACCTACCAATTCACTATCTCAACAAATTAGAATATGGTGACATGCCAATCAGCTAATCAACTCAAAACACATGCAAAGGTTTCCTGAGCCTTCAAAATGGTCTCTCAGTTTGGTTCACTAGACTACACAATCATGGGGAAGACTGCTGATCTGACAGTTGTCCAGAAGACAATCATTGACACCCTTCACAAGGAGGGTAAGCCACAAACATTCATTGCCAAAGAAGCTGGCTGTTCACAGAGTGCTGTATCCAAGCATGTTAACAGAAAGTTGAGTGGAAGGAAAAAGTGTGGAAGAAAAAGATGCACAACCAACCGAGAGAACCGCAGCCTTATGAGGATTGTCAAGCAAAATCGATTCAAGAATTTGGGTGAACTTCACAAGGAATGGACTGAGGCTGGGGTCAAGGCATCAAGAGCCACCACACACAGACGTGTCAAGGAATTTGGCTACAGTTGTCGTATTCCTCTTGTTAAGCCACTCCTGAACCACAGACAACGTCAGAGGCGTCTTACCTGGACTAAGGAGAAGAACTGGACTGTTGCCCAGTGGTCCAAAGTCCTCTTTTCAGATGAGAGCAAGTTTTGTATTTCATTTGGAAACCAAGGTCCTAGAGTCTGGAGGAAGGGTGGAGAAGCTCATAGTCCAAGTGGCTTGAAGTCCAGTGTTAAGTTTCCACAGTCTGTGATGATTTGGGGTGCAGTGTCATCTGCTGGTGTTGGTCCATTGTGTTTTTTGAAAACCAAAGTCACTGCACCCGTTTACCAAGAAATTTTGGAGCACTTCATGCTTCCTTCTGCTGACCAGCTTTTTAAAGATACTGATTTCATTTTCCAGCAGGATTTGGCACCTGCCCACACTGCCAAAAGCACCAAAAGTTGGTTAAATGACCATGGTGTTGGTGTGCTTGACTGGCCAGCAAACTCACCAGACCTGAACCCCATAGAGAATCTATGGGGTATTGTCAAGAGGAAAATGAGAAACAAGAGACCAAAAAATGCAGATGAGCTGAAGGCCACTGTCAAAGAAACCTAGGCTTCCATACCACCTCAGCAGTGCCACAAACTGATCACCTCCATGCCACGCCGAATTGAGGCAGTAATTAAAGCAAAAGGAGCCCCTACCAAGTATTGAATACATATACAGTAAATGAACATTCTTTCCAGAAGGCCAACAATTCACTAAAAATGTTTTTTTTATTTATTTATTTATTTATTTTATTGGTCTTATGAAGTATTCTAATTTGTTGAGATAGTGAATTGGTGGGTTTTTGTTAAACGTGAGCCAAAATCATCACAATTAAAAGAACCAAAGACTTAAACTACTTCAGTCTGTGTGCATTGAATTTATTTAATACACGAGTTTCACAATTTGAGTTGAATTACTGAAATAAATGAACTTTTCCACAACATTCTAATTTATTGAGATGCACCTGTATATAGTTTGAAGTACACAACAAGTGCAAACAACACGTAGTTCATCAGCAGGGTTCTTTGGCCCTTAAGAAAGCCGGTGTAGTGTTCTTGGCCTGGGCATGAAGGCATGATAAAGTAATGGTGGCTGAGACATGACTTCATCTGTTTTGGTATTCGGATCACCATGGCAAGTGCGAGACAACAGCTGGCTCTTCCAGAAAGCTGCATTACCACCCCAAAATCAACAGCCATTACTCAAAAGAACAGGATTTCATTCTGGGCCGGCCCAGTGGCCCGAACCTTATCAATATTGTGATAAACACTATCAGGGGGAACATGATGGGGAATTCAGGCACGGTAAATACGGTTTTCGATCGTGATGGGGGTGCAGAGAGGTCGGATAAAAGAGGGAGGAGAGGAATAAAGTGTATTTGAAGGGGAACACAGAGAAAGTCAGTTCTTCAGGCCAGAGTCCAGCGAACAAAGCAGCTTTATGTCCTCCAACTTAAGGGTGAGAGAGCTTCATACTTGGCTTTTACAAACACACACACACACACACACACACACACACACACACACGCACACACACACATACATAGGAATTTCTATGTTATAATGTCTAATGACCTCTATCTCCTTTCGCTTTTATGGAATTCTCCTTCACTTTATGATCAACATGCTCTTGATCTTCACAATCACAGTGCTGCTTTAAAAGATAAACATCAGAGGAGTTTCTACTTGTTTTGAGATATAATAAACTGAATATTAGAAATGTTGCAAATTCTGGGTCATGAACTGCTTTATTTTCACATTAATATATACAGAGGCCCAAAAAAGTATATGAACTCTTAATCCAGTCCTAAACACATAAAACTCATAGCATTATATACCATTTAAACAAAGCGTTGTTTGTATACATTACCAGTCAAAAGTCTTTGAACAGTAAGATTTTTAATTTTTTTTAAAGTCTCTTCTGCTCACCAAGCCTGGATTTATTAGATCCAAAGTACAGCGAAACAGTATATATATATATACACACACACACACACACACACACACACACACATATATATACAGTGCCTTGAGGAAGTATTCAAACCCCTTCATTTTTTTCACGTTTTATGTTGCTACCTTATGTTAAACTGCATTAAATTACTTTTTTTCCCACATCAATCTACACTCCATACACCATAATGGCAAAGCAAAAACAGAACTGTCACAACTTTGTAAATTTATAAAAAATCTGAAATAAATACATTGCATAAATATTCAAATCCTTAACTCAGTACTTAGCTGAAACACCTTTATAACCTCAAGTCTTTTTTGTTTGATGTGACAAGCTTTTCTCATCAGCATTTGACAATTATCTGTCATTCTTCTCCTCACCTCTTCACCTCTCAAGCTCTGTCAGGTTGGACGGGGGGCAGATGCACATTTTCAGGTTTCTCCAGAAATATTTGATTGGGTTCAAGGCCAGGCTCTGGCTGCGCCACTCAAGGACATTCACAGGGTTGTCTATAAACCACTCTTGCTGTGTGTTTAGGGTCATTGTCCTGTTGGAAGGTGAACCTTCTGCCCAGTCTGAGGTTCTGAATGCTCTGGACTGGGTTTTCATTAAGGCTATCTCAATATTTTGGTGCACTGAGCATTTCTTCTACTCTGACGAGTCCCTCAGTCCCTGCCGCTGAAAAACAGCTCCACAGCATGAGGCTGCTACCAGCACACTTTACTTTTGGGATGCTACTCTGCAGGTGATGAGCAGAGCTGGTTTCCTTCAAACATGTTGCTTGGAATTGAGGATCATCAGACCAGAGAATATTGTTTCTCAGAGTCTGAGGGTTCTTTAGGTGCTTTTTTTTGCAAATTCCAAGTGTGTTTTCATGTGTCTACACTGAGGAGAAGATTGAGTCTTACCACACCGGCATAAAGCCCAGATCGGTGGAGTGTTGCAGTGATGTTCAGGGTTTCTACAGACATGAACAAGTTAAATTTAAGACTTTTTAAGACCTTTTTAATACCACCTTGTATGAAATTTAAGACCTAAACCTGTAATTGAAATACACATTGTATTACAAACATAATAATGCGTAATATTTAATGTGTTTAACGTAAAAAGAAAACGTCTCGGGTTACGACTGTAACCCTTGTTCCCCGAGAAAGGGAACGAGACACTATGTCAGTAACGACACTTTGGGGAACCCCCTCAGCGTAGCGTGTCTGAAGCATGAATGAAACTATTCCAGTCCTGATTGGTGTTGCGTTATGACGTAACATGTGACGGCATACTCGGAAGCTACAAAGGGATGCCGGCACACAACAGAGTCAACTTGGATCACCCAAGAAGGGACTTTCTGCTTCCAAGCAGACAATTAGTCATTGGATTATTCAGGCTATTGCCTTGGCCTATCAGGTGTGCGGGTTGCATTCACCTATGGCCTTGAGGGCCCACTCTACTAGAGGCAAGGCGTCCTCTAGGGCCCTCCTTTCAGGATTCCCGTTGCAGGAGATCTGCGATGTGGCTGGGTGGTCCACCCCACATACTTTCATCAGGTTTTATAGCCTGGACCTTCCCTCCATGCCGGGTGCACGAGTGCTCTCGTCCTAAGTTGTGCCTGGTTCAGCTTCACACTAGGACAGTCGTGTTTTGGTGTGGCATAGTGGGTATCTGTTCCCCAAAGTGTCGTTACCGACACAGTGTGAGTTCCCTCGAGGGGGAACGTCTCGGGTTACGACTGTAACCCTTGTTCCCCAAGAAAGGGAACGAGACACTGCGTCTCTTTGCCACACCTCTCCATGCCTGGGAGCGGCTTGCTTTATCGCAAAAGCTGACTCTGTTGTGTGCCGGCTTCCCTTTGTAGCTTCTGAGTATGCCGTCACATGTTACGTCATGACGCAACACCAATCAGGATTGGAATAGTTTCATTCACGCTTCAGACGCGCTACGCTGAGGGGGTTCCCCAAAGTGTCGTTACCGACGCAGTGTCTCGTTCCCTCGAGGGGGAACAAAATATCATCGCTGTAATAAATGATACTTATTACTACGATATACAGTGAACTTTTCGTATCAGCATACAATATTCCATACAAAATATCCCCACAAAAGCACCGCATCACCGAGATTTTTGGTGGTGTAAACAATTTATTCTGAGGCAATATTTTCATCAGTGTTCTATCAGCTTTTACATACATAAATCTGCATATTGTTATTTACCTTTACAAAGGCCTGTTTTTACAGATGCATACATGTTTTGATATATTAAACATAAAACGTTGAATACTGATATTTTAAATTATTTAAATAATTAAAAGATACGTTAAATGTGAAATTAAAACCGCCAGTAGATGGCAGCAAGTCACTGTTAATAAGTGAGTCATTGCGATTGAACCGAATCATTTAAACGGTTGATTCATTCAGGAACAAAACGCCATCATGTTGCTCAGAGACACAAAACAGTGCTGTGGCTGTGTTTGGAATGATTTTTGTTGGAAAAATAGTGCAAAAACAGGCAATATGTTGTCTCAAACGTAAGTCTCTTAATTAACTTCTAGTTTATTGAACTGTTGTAAGAAATCAATATAACATTTTGTAATCATGGTCATTTTTGGAGAAAAAAAAAAAACGGCACTCTTCGTGTGAAATTGATTAACTATATGAAGTATAAATATATACATATTCTGCCCCCATGTCTTGAATTTTGTGATCATTCTAAATGTATTTTAATAGACTAAATCACGCAGTGAAAGCGCACACTCGTCTAGATTTCACCTAATGAGTGCATTATTTTTTTTGTTGTTGTTGTTTTTTGTTTTTTGTGTGGTGAGAATATTCAGCAAAATAGCTCATATTCAGCATGGTATGTTACTTAACAATATCATGTTATGAATAAACTAAACATTTTGAATTTTTACCTCAGTGTTTCTTCTGAGTTTCTTTGTGTGCTGTTGTGCTCATTCGTTTTGAAGTCTAGAGACAGGCAGCGAGCCTTAACAGTGCGACCTTGATACCAGAAATACACCATCCATTATCAACTGCTATTTACATTGAATGTAGACTAATAAAATTAGTAGAATCATTCTCGTGTTTCGATGCTTTGCTGGTTATTTTTTTTTGTCAGTATTACAGTGGGGCAAAAAAGTATTTAGTCAGCCACCAATTGTGCAAGTTCTCCCACTTAAAAAGATGAGAGAGGCCTGTAATTTTCATCATAGGTATACCTCAACTATGAGAGACAAAATGAGAAAAAAAAATCCAGAAAATCACATTGTAGGATTTTTAAAGAATTAATTGGTAAATTCCTCGGTAAAATAAGTATTTGGTCACCTACAAACAAGCAAGATTTCTGGCTCTCACAGACCTGTAACTTCTTCTTTAAGAGGCTCTTCTGTCCTCCACTCGTTACCTGTATTAATGGCATCTGTTTGAACTCGTTATCAGTATAAAAGACACCTGTCCACAACCTCAAACAGTCCAACTCCAAACTCCACCATGGCCAAGACCAAAGAGCTGTCAAAGGACACCAGAAACAAAATTGTAGACCTGCACCAGGCTGGGAAGACTGAATCTGCAATAGGTAAGCAGCTTGGTGTGAAGAAATCAACTGTGGGAGCAATTATTAGAAAATGGAAGACATACAAGACCACTGATAATCTCCCTCGATCTGGGGCTCCACGCAAGATCTCACCCCGTGGGGTCAAAATGATCACAAGAACTGTGAGCAAAAATCCCAGAACCACACGGGGGGACCTAGTGAATGACCTGCAGAAAGCTGGGACCAAAGTAACAAAGGCTACCATCAGTAACACACTGCGCCGCCAGGGACTCAAATCCTGCAGTGCCAGATGTGTCCCCCTGCTTAAACCAGTACATGTCCGGGCCCGACTGAAGTTTGCTAGAGAGCATTTGGATGATCCAGAAGAGGATTGGGAGAATGATGAAACCAAAATAGAACTTTTTGGTAAAAACTCAACTTGTCGTGTTTGGAGGAGAAAGAATGCGGAGTTGAATCCAAAGAACACCATACCTACTGTGAAGCATGGGGGTGGAAACATCATGCTTTGGGGCTGTTTTTCTGCAAAGGGACCAGGACGACTGATCCGTGTAAACGAAAGAATGAATGGGGCCATGTATCGTGAGATTTTGAGTGAAAACCTCCTTCCATCAGCAAGGGCATTGAAGATGAAACGTGGCTGGGTCTTTCAGCATGACAATGATCCCAAACACACCGCCTGGGCAACGAAGGAGTGGCTTCGTAAGAAGCATTTCAAGGTCCTGGAGTGGCCTAGCCAGTCTCCAGATCTCAACCCCATCGAAAATCTTTGGAGGGAGTTGAAAGTCCGTGTTGCCCAGCGACAGCCCCAAAACATTACTGCTCTAGAGGAGATCTGCATGGAGGAATGGGCCAAAATACCAGCAACAGTGTGTGAAAACCTTGTGAAGACTTACAGAAAACGTTTGACCTCTGTCATTGCCAACAAAGGGTATAAAACAAAGTATTGAGATGAAATTTTGTTATTGACCAAATACTTATTTTCCACCATAATTTGCAAATAAATTCATTAAAAATCCTACAATGTGATTTTCTAGATTTTTTTTTTTTTTTTTTTTTTTTCCTCATTTTGTCTCTCATAGTTGAGGTATACCTATGATGAAAATTACAGGCCTCTCTCATCTTTTTAAGTGGGAGAACTTGCACAATTGGTGGCTGACTAAATACTTTTTTGCCCCACTGTATGTTTTAATTAGGACATTTGTCCAGTTGGTCAAGTTAAAAATAAAAAATTAAACTAGCTAACGTTAGAAGGCTGATTAGCTGAAAGTTAGCCCCCGCAGGGGAAGAAAAAAAAAACTTCGGTCTGTCCAATTATTGTAAACAGGTCCGTCAGACTGAAGATATTTTAGCGGTAATGTGTGACCAAAAATATTTAAGACCCATCGAATCTGAATTTAAGACATTTTAAGACTTTTTAAGGACCCGCGGACACCCTGGATGTTTGTCCTTCTGTAGGTTTCTCCTGTCTCCACATATGATCATGGAGCTCAACTAGAGTGACCATCAGCTTCTTGGTCACCACACCAACCAAAGCCCTTCTCCATCAATTGCTCAGTTTGGCCAGGAGGCCAGCTCTAAGAAGAGTTCTAGTTGTTTCAAACGTCTTCCATTATGGGTAATGAAGGCTATTTGCTTCTGTGAACCTTCAATGCAGCAGATTTTTTTTTTCTGAACTCTTCCCCAGATGTGTGGCTTGACACAACCCTGTTTCTGAGCTCTACAGGCAGTTCTTTTGACCTCAGGGCTTGGTTTTTGCTCTGATATGCATTATCAGCTGTTAGACCTTTTATTAAGATGTGTGCCTTTCCTAATCATACCCATTCAATTGAATTTGCCACAGGTTAACTTCACTCGAAGTGTAGTAACATCTACAAGCAATATGAATGTTCCTGAGCTAAATTTCAACTGTCCCAGATAAGGGTTTGAATACTTATGCAGTGGACTCATTTAAGTTTTTTTTTTTTATGTTTAATAAGTTTGCAAAGATGTTAAAAAGCTGTTATTTGCTTCGTCATTATGGTTTGTGGAGTGTAGATTGTTGTGGAAAAAAAAGGAATTTAAAGTGGTTTAACATAAGGCTGCAACATAACAAAACATGCAAAAAATGAAGGGGTTTAAATACTTCTGCAAGGCACTGTATATATACAGGGGGGTGGAATTCTAGAAATTAATAGTTTTATTTAGCAAGGATGCTTTAACTTGATCAAAAGTGATGATAAAGGCATTTGTAATGTTACAAAAGATTTATATTTCAGATAAACGCTGTTCTTTTGAACTTTCTATTCATCAAAGAAACCTGAAAAAAATTCTACTCAGCTGTTTTCAACATAATAATAATAATACATGTTTTTTGAGCAGCAAATCAGCATATTAGAATGATTTCTGAAGGATCGTGTGACACTGAAGACGGAAGTAATGATGCTGAAATTTCAGCTTTGAAATCACAGGAATAATTTCACTGTTTTTGCTGTACTTTGGATCAAATAAATTCAGGCTTGGTGAAGAGACTTTAAAAAAATCAAAACAAAAACAAAAACAAAAAACAAACAAACAAACAAAAAAACCCATTAAAAATCGGTCCCACTGTATATTGGGTGGTCTTAACTACCATGTACTTACATTAAATAATAAGTACAATGTACTTAGTGTGTTCATATTGTATTGCAAAACACTTTTGCTGCTATTGAGGTGGGATACGAGTAAGTGAGGGACAGGGGTAGGTTTAAGGGTTAAAATGGGTGGGTTAACCCCTTAACTGTCATTCACATTTTTGAACATAGACATTAAAGTGCACTATCCAAACTTAAATTTTTATAGTTCATGAACAACATTTTGTAATATGATTTTGATGTACCATTTCCATGGTAATTCAATGTCTGATTTTAAAATGGGTTTCAAAGGATGAATTTTGAGATTTTAAGTTTTCAATTGATATATAATTTCTTATGCTTTCTAAAGCGTGACAGGGAAAAAGGCAACAAAGACTTTCTGTGACAAAGGTCAGTTATGATGTAGATTTTTCAAGTGCACTCTTGTCATAAATTAATCTATTATTTTCCTACATAATTTAACAAAAAAGTGGCAAAATATCTATTTAGGAGTCTTAGACCTTTCCAACGATATATACTTTGTCATGATAAGATTAGGATTTAATTGTAATATAGTGAAGTAAACTCAGGGATTCCATGGAGGGGATGGGTGACTGTTAATTAATAATGCACTTTTATTTTATTTATTTATTTGAAAGAATTAAAAGAGCAGATTCATAACTATCCTTGTATTGTTCAACTGGTCAAGGTTGATATAGGATTTAGAAAATAATTAGTAATAAGTAATGCAATACTTTTTAGAGAGAGTAAAGTAAAATTGTATAATATAACACCATATACAGTGCACAGCATAAATGAGTACACCCCCTCTGAATAAATACAAAAGATGTATTTTCTTAATGATCACTAATATAATTCATGGAAAGATGGTAAAATTTAAATATATTAAACATATACTTAATAAAAACAACAAAATATATGGCAATATTTTCTGTAAGATAAGTAAATTAGCCAATTTTGTTTAAATTAAGGATTGCAGAAATAAGTACACCCTAGATTTAATTCAGCAAATGTGTAATTTTCTAGTACTTAGTATGTCCTCCAGAACTTTAAGTATACTGCTCTGACCTTTCTTGGCACTGAGTGTACACGTTCATGACAAATTTTCACATCTGTCCTGTTTAACTCCTGGAGGACGACCTCCTTAAATGCTCTGGTCTTTAATGGGGAGTTTTGCTCAGAATCCCCCACAGCTGCTCAAGAGCGTTAAGACTGAGTGAAATACATGTCCACTGAAGGATTTTCACCTTGGGAGAATGAATATCTTCATTGTCATGCTGAAAAAATGCCCAGTAATGCAGGGAATGAGGGGAGGGTAGCATCTTCTGTTTCAAGTTTTTGTATTACATCACAGAGTATTGTGTGAATTCATGACAGCATTGATAAAGCACAACTCCCTCACACCTTCAGCAATCATTCATCCCTATATAAGAGCTTTACTACCACTGAACGTCACTGTGGGTACCAAACACTTCTCACTGTACTCCTCCTCTAGCAACACCAGAACATTTGGATGCTTTTGGATCCGAAATGATTGACTTGGTCTCTTGAGACCAGAGTATGGATTCCCAGAAGTCTCTGTTTTGTAAATATAGGCCTTGGAAGAAGTTAAATGAGTTTATTTTGCTTTGGTTACAGTAGGAAATTCTAGTGGTGACAACAACCATGCATGCCACTTCTGCAGGCTGCGTCATACTCTGAGAGATAAAGTGTCACTCTTTTCATAGCTTTTGCCAGCTCTGAGACACTTGCATGTTATTTATCCTGCTCTTTTTTTCTAGCAAAAATTCACTCATCACTAAATGAAAACTTAAAAGTGAAGACCTGATTATTTCAGGAGCCTTGTCACAAGTCCATTGTTTTTGAATGCCGGTGCTACTTCTGCTATATTTTCACACTTAAAACAATAATTTGGTATTCCTCTTGTACTATTGTCCTCTTTTATGCTAAGAAATAAGTCACCTGGCAGTTCTCTCCCAAGTGGTTCCACTGCTGCCAGCATTAAGTCTGAGTATGATTCAGTGGGCTATATAACACTTTTGATTGTCAGGAAATTACTTGTCTTTAAAAGGTTTGGGTCAATATACTTACCTGTTGATCAAAAATATCCTTAAACCTATACACATTTTTTTTTTTTTAGTTTTATTTAGTAACTTTCAGGAGGGTGTACTCATTTTTGCAACACAACATTTTATCACTTTGATAAGAAAATCTGATTTTGCTGAATAATTTAGACATTCTTCTTTGGTAATTGATCAAGCAGGCTTTTTGGAACATTATATCTCTAAAGAACCCTAACATGTCATCTAAGTAAAGAGTAATTGCTGAATTTAAGTTTTAGAGGGGGTGTACTCATTTATGCTGTGCATTTTATATATATATATATATATATATATACACACACACACACACACACACGCACACACACACACACACACGCACACACACACGCACACACACACGCACACACACACACGGTGTGCAGTGTTGAAAGTCACTGAATAAAAGCATCTGGTAGATCCATGTTTTGAGGACAAATAATCAGTTTGCCCTTGGTAATCTTGCGTTACATCAGCCATTGTTTGTCTCTTGTTGTCTACTTGTGTACAACATTCATCATGTCCCTGCAAACAATTGCAAACAGATAATGTAATCCAAACTTTATTTAAACTTCAAGCTAATGCCTCTGGCTGATTTTTAGACTTCTTCTTCTCTGTTTTTATTTAATGATGGGACTCATTGTTTATGAATTACAATCATGCCTGTAAGCTATACTGATGCACTGCAATGCACTATTTCACAACATGATGTGCTATTAAGCATCACAGTTCTCTTGACCATCATGCTGAGATGAACTTTCTTCATGTCTGGGTCTCAGAGATCCCAATGCTGTATGCGAGACAGACAGACAGACAGACAGACAGACAGATATATTATTTGATCCTATGTACAGAAAAAAAAAATACAATTTTGAAATATTTTTACTATTTAAAATAACAGTTCTTTATTTGGATATATTTTAAAATGTAATTTATTCCTGTGATTTCAAAGCTGAATTTTTAGCATCATTACTGCAGAAGAACAGCATTTATCTGAAATAGAAATCTTTTGTGACATTATAAATGTTTTTATCGTCACTTTTGATCAATTTAAAGCATCCTTGCTAAATAAAAGTATTAATTTCTATTAAAAAAAAGCAGCTCTACAGAGGACAATAGTGTCATTATTCAGCTCAGTTCAGCTTAATTACACTCAGTGTTGCATAGTCCAAACTGAACATTCATGTTCACCTGCTTTGACAGTTGAATTAAAACCCAATGGCCTGATGCCTTGGTGAAGATCCTGTGAGGTTTGGATCGGCTCTCTTGATCCACCATGTGCCAAAGATGTCAATGTTTCAAACCCTTGCACCACATCAGCATCTGTGGATTTAAAGCCTCATCAGGACAAAGAAGATCCTGTAAAATAAGCAATTCCAGAGCCATTCCCAGTCATTTGTTCTAATTGTCTGCGAGTCTATAAACGAGCGTATCCCTGCGGCAATTTTGCCCTCTATTAGCAGCACCTCTGTAATGAGAATTTATTCCCCATTGCTCCCTCCGTATAGCTTCCCTTGTTGCCTCAGGAACGGCCCATTTGCAAATAACAGAGAATTGAGGGTTGTGGAAAATCATCTTCATCAAGGATGCGAAGGACAGGAACGATGCAGCGTGAGTGAGCCAGACTGCCAAGACAGCTCACCTTCTTTCTTCCAAGACCTTCAAACGTAATGGCACACATAAATAAAGATGAAGAGGAGTTCATTATTTTTTATTTATTTATTTTTTTTTTTTTTTATTTTTTTTTTAAATTTGTACCTGGGTTTCAAAGAGCTTTGTGCTTTTTATAAAACAAAATAAAAAATGTAACAATACATTACAGCTGCAAAGTATTTTAAATGTGTGTCTTTTATTTTTGGATTACGAATAATAAGTATTGTGCACAAATTATTAATATTAAAATAAATACAGTAAAATAATAGTAGTAAAACATTGCATGGTTATATTAAAAACATGAATGGTTATATTAAATGGCTTTTTAAATGTAAATAAGAGGGATTTAAATTTAACTCAGTAGAGTAATATTCAAGTACTGATTGAAAACTGATTGAGTGATGGAATAATTTAAGTCACACTGAAGTTAAATGATCAATTAAGTGTTTCCAAAACCACAGAAACTGTAAAATATTAGTCCTACAAAGTGGAACACAGCACTCAGGAAGCAATTTGTAATTTTCAGTTGTATTTTTTATTAAATGCTTTAAGCACTTTTTAAGATTAGTAGAGAGAGTCCCGGCTACTTTATGTCAAAAATTTGATTGATGAGGGTCATAAAAATTCCACCCCACACCCCTCCCTCCCACCATAACTGGACACCTGTTTGCACACCTGTTCGTGTCCACCCCCACCCGTCTAACTGGCCATCTGTTTATCCGATCTCAGCGATCGAAAGGAATTTATGACAGTTCTCTTATTGTTTGAGAATACACAGGCCGTCTGAGAGAATGAGCTCACGGGCTAATTAATATAAACATGATTATAAGTTGATCCCTTGTCATTTGAGATGTGACTTAAAGCTTAATAAAGTGTTGGGAATAAATATGTAAAATTATTTATTTGAAAAGCAATGGTAATTTTCTGTAAATCTACGTCAGTGACGGAAGCTTCCGGGTAAGCGGATTCTCCGCAGCGTTCTCAGTGGTTTATGGAAGGCTAAAAGGGCCAAAAACACGTGAATTTTAACGCGTCAACAACACGGTTTTCCATAGTGGTTTGCTGGTATGTGGCTGATTTCATGCAATAGGTAAGCTGTCGTGAAGCGCTCGCCCAAGCCGAAAAATGCGCTGTTGCTGCTAGATCTCGACTGCCGAAAATTACATTGTGTTTGATGCAAAACTAACTTGACTAAATCATATGACATAAAAAACTAAACAAAAAAAAAAACAAAAAAAACAAAACAAAAAAAAAAACAAACATCATAACTGTATATTTTCATGCGTTCTCAAGCAAAGCGAGTTTTGAAAGTCCTCTAAAAACATATCTGGTTATAGACAATGTTGAAGACGTTATTGTTAACATGCCTAAGTAGTAAATAAATAATAAAAAAAAGTTTATAAAAATGTATATAAAATTTTAAATAATAACAAACATCAGGAAAAAAAATAGGAAACAATAGGCTATTTCTGTATACTTGTGTCGCTTACAGTTAAAGTCCTTCTCTGATTTTATTGTTGTTTGCAATGTTACTTGGCAATATTTTAAAGATGATAGTATTATTTATTTATTTATTTATTTATTTTTATTTGATATTTTGCATGGCCTATTATTGGAGTAGTGTCACCAAGGTGGGAGTTTTAACTCCTATTCACTGGGAATAAACAAATAAATGAATAAATAAATCAATTAAAAAAAAATCATTATAGAGGGGGGTAATCACCCATCTCCCCACCCTCTGAATATTACTTCTCATAACGTAACTATGTGTAAACGGTATTTGGCGGTTTTATGTGGAAAAGCAGCTGTTTTCTATCATTTGGAAAACTATGGATAAACCTGAAAAGATAGAAGAAGTATTGGAGATGAATTTCATTTACAAATAATAATCTTAGCACTCAGCATACCCGGTTAAAAAAATTCACCACTCGCCACTGCTATAGATATATTTAGCAAGTCTGTGAGGCAAATATTCGCTGAGTTTCGGTTCATCATTGTGAAGCACTCCTGTTCAAGATGAGATGGCAGAAAGCTCATCCTGCATGTTTTCTTTATTTTATAAAAGCACAACATTTTGTTGATATTGTGAGTGCACACAAATAAAAGAAGACCCTTTACAGTTCCGAGTGATGTATTACTCTTACCTTTATGAGCAAAAATTATGCGTATTTTAAGTTGTTTCCAATGCAAGTGATCGCACTGGCACCTCCATGTCCTGTAAAACGCGCTTCAGCTTCCACTCTCCGCACAAACGATTGAATATGAGTCTAACATCACACATTTATATAGGTTAAACGTTTAAACTAACATTGTGATATGCTTGAACTGTTTTATATCTATATATTTTATTTTAGACAAGTCGTGATGATTTGAGAAGGCTAAATTGATCAAACATATGCAATCAACTTATTGTCTGCCGCTGGCCGCTTGGTCGTTACTTAAAAAACAAACAAACAAACAAAAAAACGTATATTTAACAAACAAAAAAATGTTCCAAACGTTTTTCTAAATTAACTTAAAGTTGCAGTCGTAACTTTTTTGGTTAAAAATGATCCGAAATCAATATTTGACCAAGTACCTAACCAGCCAGTGTTCAAAACTATCACCTTACTTTAGCCCAATTCACAACAGTTAGCTTATAATAATGTTTTCTAATTTGAGCGGTACGAAAAGGTTTTCGCGGGAAATTCGAGCATGGCACTGTGTCATTACGTCACGTCTGTAAACATAAAGAAGTTGTCCTGGCTGCTAGGCTATCGCATGTGAGGATCCTGCAGGTGGCAGTTTGTTTATAGCCTTTTCTCATAGCAGCTAGAATTATTAAATGTATCATTCTGATGGCGGATTGTGATCCAGGAAATATTATCTGTTTATGAAACACATTTGAATGAAATTAAATTATATTCCAGTTTTAAATGTGCTTCTGATTACAGATAGCCTGGGATTACACAAGATTTGTATTTTAAAGAAAACCAGTTCGAAGGGAACATAGTTTGCTTTTTGGGCTACAAGAATTTCTTAATATGAAATTCGAGTGGCATGACAATTAGATTAAACTGTACAGAAATTGAAATCTACACGCTAATACACTCTATACTCATAGTGACGCAATGCTGATGTTGTTAATTTGAGAATAAAGTATAACAATAATAATAATAATAATAATAATAATAATTCGCACGGTTTGATGTGACATGAGCTAATCGATCGTTAGATTTAATCACCATTGGTAGCGCGATTTATTGTAATGCTTTTTTCCTCAGTTGGTCAGAACAAACGTGGCAGACTTGTTACTTCCTTGTTCAGATGGCAATATACGGTGAAAATTCTTATTTGGGTCATATATTCCAAGACGAAGACTAATTTGTGATTGCGAAGAACAGTAAATATCCACACTGGTGCGGTGACTGACAGCTACATATACTCAAAACATTAGATTCATCCGCGCTGGAGCTGTGCCAAAGTACAATGTAAGCAAGATAATTCCGCAAGTAACTGCAATTCCAGGTTTTCAAACATAGATGGCGACAAAGAGGCAAAACTTACGGACTGCAGCTTTAATAAAAAAACAAAACAAAATATAATCACTTTGCCATTACATACAAAACTGAACTATTTTAATAGCTGTAACAGTAGTATAAGCTGTTTTGGGAGAAGGGGGAAAAAAAGATGGGCTCGGGTCGGACTCAGGCCGGTAATTCTGATAAGCTGTCGGACAATGGCTGGGCTAGGGCCTATATTTGAGGCCCATGCAGGGCTCTAATGAGAACCGGTTTAGGGTCATTTAGCTAAAGAATCCGCGGCCGCCGTGCGGGGGCTTGGTCTCGTCTCCCTCTTCACATCTGAATGCTTCAAGATAATCTCCCACTGAGTCCGAGTTGTTAATCATCTGATTTAATGGTGGAGAACGGCTCTAGTCTGGAGATAAATCACGGCGACATCCAGACCTCCACATCGTGACTTTGAGAGAGCAAAACAAGCAAACCCGTGTTAGTTTACTATACAAACATCTCAGGTCGACTGCATGCTGTTATATTTTCTGTTTGCTTTATTGTCACAAGTCATGCTCAATGAATACTGAATAGCAGATTAACGCTCCATTTGATTTGGACATAAACCATTGGACTTCACTAGCTATGTTTTTAAGTGCAAACAAAAAATCAGTTTATATATCCGTTTATCAGATTGATGGCTCAATCGGAATGAAAAGACTTCTCAGCTAACAAAAATACATTCTAAGCAAGTATTTCTAACATTTATTATTATGAAAATGTTATTTCTGAATGTTCCAACATTCAGTTTTTAAATGTTTTTAAAAATGTTTATTCTTAGTTATACAAACAGGGAAAGATCCCTGCTGAAAACAACAACAAAAAAAAAAAAAAATAGACACCATTACAAAATTTAGAATGTTTTTTTTTTTTTCTGGTTACAATGGGACTTGTATTGGTTTTAATGGAAACTGTAATGGACCCTGTGGGTTTCTACTGGTAACTGGTCACCTTCTATTGGTAAATCCTAATGGAATCGTAATTAAATCCTAATGGAATATGTCCAGAAACACTACAGAAAACCATTTTTTAATGGTTTTAATAGTTAAAAGTTGATTGTTTGTAATGGTATTTGTATTGGAAACCATTAGAATTTCTGTGATGGTTTCTATTGTTTTCTTCAGCAGGGTTTATCGGAATGTTATTCTTGAATGTTCTTTGGATGTTTTGAAACAAGTAGCAACACTTTAAAAAAATATTAGATGCTAAACGTCTAACTAAAATGTTCCATGAATGATGTATAAATAAAGTTTTTGTGCTGACATTTTGATTATGTTATTAAAGACCAGACAACTCTGAATAAACTTTGTTCATAACTTGAGAAAACTTTAAAGCCAAAGTTCTGGGAACAGTCCCTGTTAGCTGTAAACACCTCAGCAGATCCAAATTCAGTTTCAATCGGACTGAAAGGTTGGTGTAAACCTGAAATAATCTGATCAACAGGAAAAAAAACAAAACAAAACAAAAAAAAAACTAAGCATATAAATCCTTGAATATGACTGTTTTCTCAATTGGATTCAAAAATTCCTTGCACACATGTGCAATACCATAATGCATGTTACATACAATGGGTACGGAAAGTATTCAGACCCCCTTAAATTTTTCACTCTTTGTTATATTGCAGCATATTATATTATATTTTTGCAGATTTATTAAAAAAGAAAAACTGAAACATCACATGGTCCTAAGTATTCAGACCCTTTGCTCAGTATTTAGTAGAAGCACCCTTTTGATCTAATACAGCCATGAGTCTTTTTGGGAAAGATGCAACAAGTTTTTCACACCTGGATTTGGGGATCCTCTGCCATTCCTCCTTGCAGATCCTCTCCAGTTCTGTCAGGTTGGATGGTAAACGTTGGTGGACAGCCATTTTTAGGTCTCTCCAGAGATGCTCAATTGGGTTTAAGTCAGGGCTCTGGCTGGGCCATTCAAGAACAGTCACGGAGTTGTTGTGAAGCCACTCCTTTGTTATTTTAGCTGTGTGCTTAGGGTCATTGTCTTGTTGGAAGGTAAACCTTCAGCCCAGTCTGAGGTCCTGAGCACTCTAGAGAAGGTTTTCGTCCACGATATCCCTGTACTTGGCCGTATTCATCTTTCCCTCGATTGCAACCAGTCGTCCTGTCCCTGCAGCTGAAAAACACCCCCACAGCATGATGCTGCCAACACCATCCTTCACTGTTGGGACTGTATTGGACAGGTGATGAGCAGTGCCTGGTTTTCTCCACACATACCGCTTAGAATTAAGGCCAAAAAGTTCTATCTTGGTCTCATCAGACCAGAGAATCTTATTTCTCACCATCTTGGAGTCCTTCATGCGGGCTTTCATGTGTCTTGCACTGAGGAGAGGCTTCTGTCGGGCCACTCTGCCATAAAGCCCCGACTGGTGGAGGGCTGCAGTGATGGTTGACTTTCTACAACTTTCTCCCATCTCCCGACTGCATCTCTGGAGCTCAGCCACAGTGATCTTTGGGTTCTTCTTTACCTCTCTCACCAAGGCTCTTCTCCCCCGATAGCTCAGTTTGGCCAGACAGCCAGCTCTAGGAAGGGTTCTGGTCGTCCCAAACGTCTTCCATTTAAGGATTATGGAGGCCACTGTGCTCTTAGGAACCTTAAGTGCAGCAGAAATTTTTTTGTAACCTTGGCCAGATCTGTGCCTTGCCACAATTCTGTCTCTGAGCTCTTCAGGCAGTTCCTTTGACTTCATGGTTCTCATTTGCTCTGACATGCTCTGTGAGCTGTAAGGTCTTATATAGACAGGTGTGTGGCTTTCCTAATCAAGTCCAATCAGTGTAATTAAACACAGCTGGACTCAAATGAAGGTGTAGAACCATCTCAAGGATGATCAGAAGAAATGGACAGCACCTGAGTTAAATATATGAGTGTCACAGCAAAGGGTCTAAATACTTAGAACCATGTGATATTTCAGTTTTTCTTTTTTAATAAATCTGCAAAAATGTCAACAATTCTGTGTTTTTCTGTCAATATGGGGTGCTGTGTGTACATTAATGAGGGAAAAAAATGAACAAATGATTTTAGCAAATGGCTGCAATATAACAAAGAGTGAAAAATTTAAGGGGGTCTGAATACTTTCCGTACCCACTGTATGTTTTACATTATGAGATGGTCACTGTAGGCGAGTGAATATTTACTAAATATCTGTTTAAAAAGCTCATCAAGGCTAAAATGCAGTTATGCTCTGGTGACATTATTGCAGTGGCTTTCTTCGTTTCTGAATGTTATGACTTCTGTGTCATAACAAGCTTCATAATGTGAATAATTTAATTGAAGGACTGTTACATGTTGTTGCGTCACTCGAGCGTTTGACTCCATCTGCCCTCAAATAAGAAATGTATTTTCCATTGTTTTATATTCCTAAAATGGGTTTGATTCACAGGGAATGCATGATACTGATAAAATCTTTTTTGGATAAAACTGTCTGGTAAATACATAAATGTAAATGTAGATCATGCTGCCAGCAACAACAAGGTCATGGGTTCAATTCCCAGGGAATGCACTGACTGATAAAATGCATACCTTAAATGCAGTGTAAGTCACTTTGGATAAAAGCATTTGCCAAATGCATAATTGTGTTAATGTTGATCATGCTACTAGAAATGGGGAGTTCATGGGTTCGATTCCCAGATAATGCATAAACTGATAAAATGCATATCCTGCATGCATTATAAGTCACTTTGCATAAAAGCGTCTGTCAAATGCATAAATGTAAATGTAGATCAACAGCAAAGTCATGGGTTCGATTCCCAGGGAATGCATGAACTGATAAGGTGCATACCTTGAATACAATGCAAGTCTCTTTTGGATAAAACTGTCGGGTAAATGCATAATTGATGTTGATTGCCACAAAAAAAAAAAAAAAAAAAAAATCATCTTTTCTTTAAAAAGCATTACAGTTTTAAAGCACTTACAATGGAAGTTTATATTCCTACAGAAAATACCATTTTGTTAGTCTAAACTGGTTTTCAGAAGATCTGTCTGGTCTTCTAGCCTGGCCAAACTGGTCAGCAAACTGGTCTTCAAGCCTGAATTGGTGATAAGGTTAAAACCTCTCTAAAACCACCAAACTAGATCAGTCTGGTAATCGGCTAATGCCAGAAAAAACAACCGGTTTATGCTGGTTTGCTGGTCTAAGCTGAAATGCCAAATTCTTATGATTCATATTCGCCCTTCTAATCTTCTGGTCTGGCATTTATATTTTCTCTCTCTCTCTCTCTCTCTCTCTCTCTCTCTCTCTCTCTCTCTATTCGCTGTCATCTTTGCTGTCTTCTCGTTGAGGGCTTGCAGACCTCATGACTGTTCTCTCAGTGAAGGAAATCTGGGCGGTCAGCTCACGCACGTGTTTACTCTAAAACCGAAGCACACGTATTACTTGGTGCTCTGGTGAAAATGGCTCCTCGTTCTGTTTTTAATCTGATGTCATGTTAGTGGAATTCACTAATAGGTCTCTGACTCGGTCTTACCCCTCTTATTGGCATCATTCGCTCACTGAAAACACACAAGCATGTAGTCTATAAACTGCACAGTTCACACTCACTAAAATGGTTTTTCACACCAGTGGTATCTCAAAATGTAATCATTATTAAAAACATTATTTATACTAAATAAGTCAGTAAAGTAGTTCCTTTACTGATTAAAAAAAAATAAATAAATAAAAAAAAATGCATGCATGAATTTATTTATGCATGCATGCATGCATGCATGGATTCATTCATATTTATATACCCAAACTAGGGTATCAGCTGGTTGAAAAAAATAATAATATAAATAAAGACCTTTTCATGCTTAGCCAGTGTTCTCCAGCTTACCAAAAGCATAACAAAGGATCATTGTGTTTTGGTTTGTCCCTCTTGTAAACTTTGGAATCACTGTCTTTTTCAGAAATGACATGTTTATTGGTTTTCATATTACATATCAAAGCAGGCTGATACAAAACAAAAATGCATTATCAATTTCTAATGGAAAAATCATGTGCCAAATCCAAGCTACCCTTTGTAGTCATCTGCTCAAGCTTGAATGTGTGTGTGTTTTGAGAAAGGAGAGGTATTTCAAATGTAATTAATTGTTTCTTTCCTGGTTACCTGCACTTTAAGTATTTAACTGTGGTGATTTTAGTGTAGACTGTTCTTTAAAACAAACGCTGAGATGCAGTGGATGTGATATGAATTTTTGCTCCACTTCTGGGGTTACAGAGTTCTTATTACTGGCCTAATTCTTAATCAAAATGTTTCAGTACACCAAAACCGCTGGCATTCACTACAGTACATGTTCTATGTAAACGCAGACGGCAGATGGGAAACTTTCCCTAAACCTCTGCCACATTAGCAGTTTGATGAGTGTGTGGCGGGATTGTATTTTCCAACCACTTTAATTGAATTTAGATTGTCTGGACTCGAAAAATGAAACTTGCAATAAAAAAGGTGGTATACACTTCAGTCTTTATTTAAAGATCCAGTATGAACTCTAAGACAGATGATTCGGAGCACAAAAAATAAACCGACAACCACAACAATAACAACAACAACTCAAAGAGATTGATGTGCACCTGTCCTGGACCACAAAACCAGATAGCAACCAGATGCAAATTTACGGTCTACACTAAACAATGTTATAATGACCATTTATACAGAGTATAAAGAGATACAATAAAACAAAGTCTGTTCTGCATTTGATCTGGATCTTGATAATGGAAAACACTGTAACATGTTTTCATAATAAAATAACTGCTTATTGCAGAAAGGAATTCATTTAGCTTTGGTTGAAGTGTGTGATGCATCATAACACACACTCCATTCACACATATCCGACGACCCTCACAGAAAGCTTCTTTTGTATGCATTTAACTGAATTTATTAGATTATAGCATGTGTTGGATGTTTGTCATTTAGGGCTCTTCAAGTGTAGTGTCATACGGAGCTCTTTTTCACTGCATATGCTTAACTTTCTCTTTCTGAGGTAGGTACGGATAGTATTAAGATTGTCAGTAACATCAAGTTATGCAATGTTAGCTTTGCTACAGTAGTATCATCTAAGTCTGCTTTCGATTTGACGATCAAGGCATAAATCTCAATTTCAGATACAAAGAAATATGAATTCCTGGAGTGTAACACACAAGTACAGCATTTCCCTCCACACAGTACATGAGAACAGTGGGTATGAATATAATATGATAAAATATATTCATTTCTTGTCTAGCTAATGGCATGCATCAGTGGGTTAATTGTATCATATATGATGACCTGCGGCAGTTGACCAGTGTTGTCAGTTAAAGAAACAATAGATACGTTCTAACATGGACGTCAGTACAAGTAAAGCTTACAAAGGAAGGTTTACAAGCTTAACACTAAAGGAATATTCCTGGCTCCAATAAAAGTTCAATATGACAGCACTTGTGATATAATGTTTCTATAGCTCAAATAATAGATCATGCATTAGCATTCCCAAGGAATGCATAAAGTGGCAAAATGCACGTCTTGGATGCAATGTAAGTCACTTTGCATAAAAGCATCTGCCAAATGCATAAATGTAAATGTAGATCATGTTACTAGCAACGGCAAGGTTGTGGGTTCGATACCCAGATAATGGATGAATACATACAATTCATGCCTTGAATGCAATGTAAGTAACTTTGGATAAAAGTATCTGCCAAACGCATAAATGTAAATGTAGATCATGATACTAGCAACGTCATGGGTTCGATTCCCAGGGAATGCATGAACCAACAAAATGCATATCCTGAATGCATTGTAAGTCACTTTGCATAAAAGCATCCGCCAAATGTATAAATGTAAATGTAGATCAACAGCAAGGTCATGGGTTTGATTCCCAGGGAATGCATGGACTCATAAAATTCATACCTTGAATACAATGCAAATCTTTTTTTGGATAAAACTGTCTGGTAAAGGCATACATGTAAATGCAGATCATGCTGCTAACAACAACAAGATCATGGGTTCAATTCCCAGGGAATGCACTGACTGATAAAATGCATACTGTGCCTTAAATGCAATGTAAGTCACTTTGGATGAAAGCATTTGCCAAATGCATAAATCTTAATGTCGATCATGCCACTAACAACAGAGAGTTCATGGGTTCAATTCCCACATAATGCATAAACTGATAAAATGCATATCCTGAATGCATTGTAAGTCACTTTGCATAAAAACTTCTGCCAAATGTATAAATGTAAATGTAGATCAACAGTAAGGTCATGGGTTCGATTCCCAGGGAATGAATGAACTGATAAACTGCATAACTGAATTCAATGGAACTCTTTTTTTGGATAAAACTGTCTGGTAAATGCATAAATGTATATGTAGATCATGCAGTTAGCAACAGCGAGTTCATGGGTTCGATTCCCAGATAATGCATAATCTGATAAAATGCATATCCTGAATGGAATGCAAGTCGGTTTGGATGAAACTGTCTGGTAAATGCATGAATGTAATTAATGTTGATTACCACAAAAATTTCAACTTGCCCCTCCTCTTCTTTAAAAAGCATTACAGTTTTAAAGCACTTACAATGGAAGTGAATGGGGAAAAGCCATAAACTTAAACCTTAAATAAAACCAAATACTCACTCTTTTAATAGTACAGCCACAAGATGTAAACAATATGCATGATTTTAGTGCAAAAAACCCTCATTTTTTTCTGCGTAAAGTTACATCTAATTTTACAATTTCATTGCCATGACAATGCTATAATTACAGCTCAAATGATGCACAATTTTTAAGGGCTTTTATAAATTTATAAGGTTTGAAATCATCCAGAAATTAGCCCCATTTACTTCCATTGCAAGGGCTTCAGCGTAATTATTTGTCAATTATTTGTGGTGGTAATCAACATTATGCCACAAATTCTGTCGGTTAATGCTCGTATTGAACCTGAAATATTCATTTACTCACTGAAAACCAAACTGATAGCGCTTCAGCTGCTTCTAGGGGGAACATCTCAAGTATGGCTTGAATTTAAGTAGCTTGCTTTGTTGCATTATCAGTGGACTGACATACAAGGCAACATTACAAGCCAATTTAATGTAAATCGCAGCAGGTTAAGTAAAAGACTATAATAAACCTCCAAGGTAAAAATACCTTGATAAACTGCTTCCAGCTTTTGGATTCAAGGCTTTTATTCAAAGTGCTTTAATCCCAAAGCTATTTAATTTTTTTCCAGGCTCCTCATTCAAACTAAAACCACTTTTTACTTAATTGGTTAGCTGGAGGATGACTGACAGGCTGCCTGTTCTCTCATACAACTATTTCTTCAGTATTGCACCTTCGCTAAAGTGGTACAGACAAAGAGAGAGGCTTGGAAAAAAGGAGAATCGTTTCCAGTTGCTGATTTTCCTGATCTGAATGACAGAATTACAGTTCAACAGTGCCATACCTGATCTCACTTTGCATTCCAGCGATGTAACCCACTTAAAAATGGTGAAGGAATTAAACTTAATTGGGGGCAGTGAGTGTGTGTTTTTATAAAAAAAACCAGGGTTAAAGGGGTGGCTGGAAGGAAAATAGACGTTGGTCTGCGGTGTGCTGTGAAGTATGGGATTCCTCAGTGTGTGTTTGGTTTTGTGTGAGGGTAACAGTATGTGCGCATGTTCCTCCCAGCTTCACAAGAACGGCACAAAAACGGAAACCGAGAAAAATGCAATAATCACAGCTGAACCAGGAATTCCATTCACATTGCAATGGAACAGCGCTTTCATGGAGATTCATCCAGATCTGACAGATCATGACCTATAGGAGCAGAAGAAAGAGTCATTCGCTCTGTTAAGTTTCATAGATGTACACAAATAAAGGCTCTTTATTGGCATTGATGGTTCCTTGAAGAACCTTTCCATTGACCAAAAGGTTCTTTATAGTGCAGTTCTTTAGATTATCAAAACACTAAGAAAAACATGGTTCTTTTAAGAACTGTTTACAGAAACGTACTTTGAGGAACCGAAAATGGTTCTTCTATGGCACTGCAGGGAAAACTCCATATGGAAACTTTATTTTAAAGAGTGTATATGAATATACCGTATGCTGCACATTTTGGAGCTACTGATCCATTAACACACTCAAAAAGCGATTTGTACTTACTGGGAGATTTTGCAGTTTGTTGTCTTGACAAAGCGCCCTGTGTAGTGGATATTGCACCTGACTACATTGTTTGTGTAGTCCGATTCATGCACCAAGTACTTTGGGTTAACCTGGAGCTGGAATTGAAACAGAATTTAAACCTTCAGTGCTGTGCAAAAGTAAGTGCACCCCATAAAATATATATGTGGACACGCAGGGCCTAAAATTAACACTTGCGAAACGCGAGTAAAATTCAGAGTTGGCTACTCACCAGTTGGCCAGTTAATTTATTTATTTATTTATTTTTCAATTAATTTTAACAAGGCGTGAGAACACAATATGGTTTATAGCGATTATCAAATTGCAAAGACTATGCTGTATTAATATAAACTCCATTTGAAATGCAACATGTGCCAAACATTTTCCCATGTTGTAATGAAAATGGTTTAGAAATCTGATAGAGAAGCATTTCAAAAGAAAAGTTTCCTGGTGATTTTCCACCAAAATAAAAGCTCTATGGTTTAACTTTTAAAAGAAAAGAAAAAAACAACCATAAATATTAGTATTTTAATCATACTGTTGTTATATGATGATGATGATGATAATAATAATAATAATAATAATAATAATAATAATAGTAATGCAATAGTAATATATTGTTTTTTTTTTTTTTAAATAAATAAATAAATAAATAAAGGTGGATGCTGCACACTGGTGGTGGATGAGGAGATACCCCCTCACATTGTAAAGCGCTTTGAGTGTTTAGAAAAGCGCTATATAAATGCAACAAATTATTATTATTATTATTATAAATAAATGAAAGGAAGAAAGAAAGAAAGAAAGAAAGAAAGAAAGAAAGAAAGAAAGAAAGAAAGAAAGAAAGAAAATGCAATTAGATGCATTTCCCAATTTGTTCTGTCTGTTTTGTAATGAAATAATGCACATACAGTTTCATGGCTGATTAAAAAATCTATACATAAATGTATACATATGTATGTATGTATGTATACACACACACACACACATATACATACACACACACACACATACATACACATATACATATATATATATATATATAAATAAATAAATCACCATCCATTGGCAGATGTGGAAAAATGTTCTGATGGATAGTATTGATGGGTGAAAGTGAGATAAATTTAACAAAAAACAATGAAAAGTTGAATCCTCCATTGCTATGAAACCATATTAAAACTTAGCCTCAGAGTAGAAGGCAATGGTGAGCTCTTTTAACATGGTTGTGTTGTTGTTTTGCTGAAGGTAAGAAAGTGAGCGGCTGGGATCTGCTTGAAGAGGCATGTCTGAATCTGTCTTATTTATGAGCACAGGCTGTACCGTACGAATACCGAACTCATTGCAGCAGCATCACTGATACCAAACAGAAGAGTTGGACGACATGCATGACATAAAACAACTCCTTGTGCCAAACCTTTAGTGAGACGTGCTGTATTCTGTTCGGATGTGTCAGATATTCTCTGACTCTCTTTGAAGGTGTGAAATAGAAGACGGAGTGTAAATGTTTTGAGAACGTTACCTTGAGTATATAGTTTCCTGGCTGAACATCAGTGATGTCAATCCATTGGCAATCAATATCTGCATTATATGTATCGAAGCAACCTGGACTGAGACCCTGAAACAAATGAAAACATTTAGTATAATAAATAAATAAATAAATAAATAAATAAATTTAAAAAAAAATTATCAATATAAAATAAGAGAAGGTATCTCAGAAGTGTACCTGGGTGTGTGAAGTGCAGGCATATCGTTTGAGATGGCCGAAGTCGCAGGTCGTGTCCTCCAGACAGAAGCTGGCCTTGTGTCCCTCTGCCACCTTTCGGCCGCTGCTGACCTCTAACAGATCATAGTGACTGAACTCATCCATACTGTGGTAATGTCTGATCGGAGAGAGAGAGAAAAGAGATGAGATTGAGATGAAAAAAGGACCATGGCAATAACACAATGTTTTTTTTTTTTTTTTTTTATTATCATACATAATATTATAGTTTTTATTAATATTTTGAATTAATTGTATTTTTATATTCTATGTTTTCATTTTAATTTCACTTTTTCACAATTTTATATATCTATTGTTTATTTATTTATTTTTTTATTCTATATGTCTATAGAGTCTTAATTTTTATTTCAGTTTTAGGTTTAGTAGTTATATTTGACAAGTAGATGAAGTAAAATAATGTTAATGTTTTCTTTATGTTTTACTCCATTTCAGTATTCAATTTCAGTTAAAGTTTATTTTATTTCAAGTAACTTTTTTTTTTTTTTTTTTTTTAATAGGATTTTTAGTTTTTGATTTGATTTTAGTTCACACCATTGTACCAAGGTATGTTGCTATCTAGTCTCATGATAAAAACGTACCTCCGGGAACTTTTTCGCAATATGCAAAATATGTACCAATAAGTACATATCACTGCAGTTTCCAACAGAAATTAACACCAGAGGTGGTAAAAAAAATCAAGCATTTGTAATCATTTTCGTACACAGTTATGATTACAGCACCATATGTTTTGCTTTCCGGACATAACAAGCTTGCTCAGTGGTACAGAATTGGACTTAGGATGCAAAATCCTTGGGTACAACTTCCATCAAAAACATGACTCACGATCAGGGGCGGACTTAGTGATTTGGGGGCCCTAAGCAAATTTCGGGTATGGGGCCTCAACACAATAACTTCAGTATATGCTCTTTTATGACAAGCTATAACTAGTTTATTTAACCCTTCACAACTTAGTCAACCGGATGCTGTTTTAAAGCCATATTACCTTATTTTTTTCGGAACACCAAAAAAGACATTCTAAAAAAAAAAAAAATGCTTGCCCTTGTCCATTTAATGAATTGTAAATTTCTTCAATCTTTTTACAAAAAGGATTCAAACGTCATAATTATCCCATACAACTCGTTCCGTATTCCAAGTGCTCTGAAGGCATACGGTAGGGTCTGCCGAGAAACAAATCGAAAATGTAATCTATTATTAAGCGAGAATCTCCAGTCATTGCATGTGTGCATTTATACGAGTGTGCGGCAGTTCGTGCTGGCATGCATAGGAAAAGCAAACAAGTGAGTCATTTTGAAACATCAAGATAAATAAAATCAAGACACAAAACATGACACTTTCTTCGCTGAGGTTAATATATCCGTTCTGAGACAGTCAGAGAGTGTTATACAGCTTAGACTGCGCGCAAAGAGTGCTCCATCTAATACTAAAAGCTGTCACTCACTTCAATTCATTGCGATCTCACGATATTCCATTAATAAGCTCTCCGCACAATGAATCACTTATTTACATCGTATCTACACATTGTTATAATGAGAGGATTCGCCAGCTTGCAGAACTCAGCACCTGACAAAAAGTCTGCATTTTGAGCGGTGAGTGAACATTTGACGCTCTCCTAACACAAATATACAGTGGAGCGTTTGCCAAACATGTTTCGCCAATATCAGATGGGGCCCCCTGATTCCTGGGGCCCTAAGAGGCCACTTACCTCTCTTATTGGTTAAGTCCGCCCCTGCTCACGATGAAAGAGCTGAAAGATGAGAGATCGAAAAACAAGCTACAACGGCATGCTTGCGATTGTGTTTTTACATCACATTCACTTTTACTATCGAGTAGTTTTAGATGTAGTGCAGATGGTACGTTATTTTAAAACATCACGGAACATTAGACTTATAGCGCCACTCAACGGCCATTTCAGGTCAGAACTGCAGTGACGCCTACAAAACCAACATCACATAAAACCTACCATATGTACATTCATCTGTTCCGGGGAAAAAACGAACACTCTTTTAGAGCCAGACAGTGGACATTTCACGTCGTATATGTCACGAAACGTACACTTTTGCGTCTTACGAAAAAGTTCCCACAGGTACGTTTTCGTCATGAGACCAGGTTGGTATTTTGATATATACTGTGGTACTTACAATCATTTGTCATGGTACTCCAAATTACTTACAAGAATACAATGGTAGTAAGTGAGTAAGTAAGTAAATAAATAAATAAATAAATAAATAAATAAAACAATACATAAAATCTCGCTAATATTTTGTAAAGTACATTTTAATTTCCTTCTTACACATCAATCAAAACATAAATAAAATTAAATAAACACAAAATTATTTTAAACTCAACCCTCCTTTTTAGTATTACAGCATTACAGCTGGTTACATTGAAGCACCAACTGTAAAATAATCTGAAAGTTAAAACCTCAAAGTAAATACACTCACTGTATCAATAGTATAGATGCAAGATTTTAACAATATTGGTGTTAACATGATTTTAGTGTGAAAAAAAAAATCACAACCTTTTGTCTACAGCTATAAATAAATAAAGATTAATAAACATTCAGATAATAATTTTAAGCAATGCTCTTTGTTTCTGGTCAAGTGCTTGAAATGCATGAATATTCCAGCAGGTGCGGCGTAAGTCTGACTCAATGTGTCACGCCGCTGTTTCTTACTGTCTGTTTGGTCTTTTGGCAAAAGTGTTGTCTTGGAAGGCTGTGGTAATGAAGGACTGCGGCAGGGAAAACAGGTACTTTCCTCTGACAGGAACAGAGTTCACAGTTTCCACAGGGATACTATATTTCCCATAACATGCCAAGCATATTAAATCTTATTTGATGAGGGGATGACAGACATTTCAGGGGCCTGTTGCCAAATCCCTGAGCAAACTTCATTTGAATGACAAATTGCGCGCACACACACACACACCAGTGCTAACCACAGAAAAATTGGGCCAGCTAATCACTTAAGGCAACTCTCTTCTACATGTGCAACTGACTTATACTGCAGGATCCGAAAGAAATATGAGTTAAAATATAGAGCAGTAGTTAAAACAATCACCAACTGAGAAGAAACCACCTGCTGTCATCTTACTAACAGTAAGTATCTAAGTAAATAAATAAATAAATAAATAAATAAAATAAATATTACCACTATAATAATACTAAGTATTACTATTACTATACTAATTAACAACTTCCACTGCATCAATATTTTCTGTTTACATCAATATTTTCTGTTTCTGTGTTTACAGCATAAATATAAAAATAAAGAGGTAAATATGTAAAAAATAAATAATAATAATAATAATAAATAATAATAATAATAATAATAATTATTATTATTATTATTATTATTATTATATTTCTATTCATATACAATGTGATTTTGTTGCAGTTGAGCTTTACAATGATGGCAATGGTTACCAGTGGGTCAATCTGAAGTAAACTTTTTATGTAATATTATAGTTTTTATTAATATTTTGAATTGGTGTTTATTTTTTCCCCACTTTAATAAAAATAAAACAAACAAACAAACAAAAAAATAAAAGCATTAAACTAAACTAAAACTTTAACTAAAATTAGTTTATTTTTAACATGTTTATACAGTTTTTATTAATTTTATTGTAGTTTTAGTTTAGCTAAAATACTGAAAACAGCAATAAATAACATTTAAAATGATAGATAGATAGATAAATGCATTTACTTACTTTAATGTAAATTATTTTATATTAGAAATAATTGGTTATTTAAAATGAATAATTTTGATTAAAATGCTATTTAAAATGATTAATAATTACAATATTTGTCAGAACTGATCAGTGTTACATTCCCCTCCCGTCTAGGGGTTCACGAGGGGAAGTAGCAAAGAAAAACGCATAAAATTAGAAAGAAACTGGCAAGAACACACTTCAGTCCCCTGTCCCAGAGTGAAGACAACTCCAATCCAGATGTTTACAAATTGAGTTTTATTTACAAAAAGAAAGGACAGGAAATTTAACATAAGGAGATAGGGAGCGATGGCTCAGGAGAGAGCAAGGCCTAAAATAACAAACAAAACCATTAGCTAACTAATTTAGGAGCCGCTAACTTACCTCAAATGCTCAAAGAAAAGAAGGAAATAAACAACATAAAACTTCCCTCAACTCCTTAACTGAACCAAAAACAGGGATGAAAGTAGTATACAAAGAAAAAGGCACTCTCTCCCTACAGCTTCCCTTCTAACTCACACCAATATACAGAAAAAGAATATATTATCTGCTACTTGTCTTAGGGCTTTCAACAAAGCAAAAACAGGGTCAGGTATTATCTTAAGTCACAGCTCACCACAGAAGCACTATTAGCCACTTGCTAATACACAACACAAAATCGGGGAACAGACACCAATCCACCAAGGTGTTCAGTCTGGAGCAGGGGAGAAGTGTGTCTCCCCGCAGCAAACACTGGACTGCCATCATATACTCCACTCTCAGTCACAGGCACGCTCTGATAACGAGCACCAGGTGATGGGGATTCAGCCTGAGAGGGAACAGAGTGAGAGCAGGAGAGAGAGAGACACACCAAGCACAACCCAGGGCATACAACCACACCCACACATTCGTACAAGAAAATAACAACAATACGTCCAGGACGTAACACCAGCCTTTTTCGCTGACAGTTTGTAGTAGATTTTTTATTTATTTTTATTTTTTGGGTGGATCACAAAATGACACAAGCTGGGTTCAGTTTACATATAAATATATGTTTTCTTCTTGTCTGTCTTCAAAGCCATCAAAGCCAAGGCTCTCCACCTCCATCAGAAATCCTAAACTCTTACATCAGAGCTGAAGGGTCAAAGTCAGTCGCACCCCGAGACTCAAAGAAATCTGACTGACACTGACGGCATGTTTAGTGTATGTCTGCACTTCACCTTTGTCTTTGTGCATGCAGAGAGAAACCAAAACACTGGAAAGCAGTTTTAGTGGCCATGGCCGTTTTCAGGACACTTTCAATCCCCACAAAAATATCAAACATGTCACAGCGGAGATGTGCGAGCAATTATAGATTAGCTTCTGCTCACTGACAAACATCTCCCTGCAGCTCTTCTTCTTCAGTGAGAGTCAGGTGCTTGTTCGCATGGCATCAGATTTAGGTTACATGAAACAGGTCATCACAACGCTCAGCTGTCTAATTGCATTAGAAATGAGTTAAAGTGCTGAATACTTCATGTACTGACATTTTCAGGTTACATTAATAATCTGTTTATGAGCAAATGCTCACCAGCAGTAGAAACTGACACTCCATCTGCATCTCGACTGAACTACAGTCAGCGCTTGCATTGATTTCAAGCCAAAAGTGAAGCAGGGATGAATCTTGATGCTAATAGGAGTCAGGTTTAGCAAAACAAAATACAACCAAATGCATCTTATCTGAAGTCAGGATGTCTTCCATTGCAACAAACCACTAGACCAACTAAAATTTCATCTACATTATTGATGATTTATTTATAGCAGAATTAAACTGTAATTTTTAATAGGACTGTCAACCAATTAAAAATTTTAATTAAATCGGTTACATAATATATCAATTCAAATTATTTAAAAAATAATTACATTTCATCTCATTAATGGCATCCATCACTATTTGCTAAAATGTAATATTAATATAATAAAATTTAATGTAATTAATATAAAGGCAATTTGAACATGAGTATGAGTAAAACGAGTAAAACAACTGATATTACAGAAAGTTTGAATTTTTAATTGAAAAAACACATTTATAATGTTATAAATTATTTCTATTTCAAATAAATGCTGTTCTGTTGAGCTTTCTATTCATCTGTGAATCCTGGCAAATAAAATGTATCAGTTTCCACAAAAATATTGGGCAGCACAATAATCAGAAATGTTTCTTGAGAAGCAAATTAGCATATTAAAATGATTTCTGAAGGATCATGTGACACAAGACTGGAGTAATGATGCTGAAAATTCAGCTTCGATCACAGAAATAAATTACATTTTAACATATATTCACACAGCTATTTAAGACTGTAAAAATATGTCACTGTTTTTACTGTATTTTTTTGACCAAATAAATGTAGTCTTGTTGAACAGAAGAAGAGACTTCTTATATATATATATATATATATATATATATACACACATAGTCAGTAAAGTCAGTAAGACTTATAAATTTAATGTTCATTTAATCTAATTAAAAAAATGAACGTTTAATTGACAGCCCTAATTTTTAATGAATAGTCTATTTTAATTTATTTTCTGAGGTGGATCATGTGCAGTTTGGGGACTCGAGCTTTGACTAGAACGCTCACATTATTACGAACATTAACATTGGCAGTGATTTGCAACTGCAGTGCGACCCTAAATCACTCATTTTCAGTGACAGATGGCAATTCGAGCTGACATGAGCCTTCATTCATGATGTTTAACATGATGCAAAAGAACAATTCTCGCAAATTCGCTGCCCCGCTTGCGACACAGATGCGATGTGATGAACAGCTACAGGCGAACAAACACAGACCTGACAAGTACTGACAGACATTCATTTTCACTTGTCACGAGGCCCAGTTGATTATACATGGAAATGTTATGGAAATCCCCTCGGAGGATAACAGTCTTTCGCTAAGTGAAACCAAATACAGAAATCAATGCCAAAATTCATTTAGATTCTGATATAAGATAAACCCACTGAATACTTCCACAGTCTGGCACTATTATAATTCCATCATTCTGGGACTTTTAATCATATTAAGGCAGGAATTGTATTGATTTGAAACTACAGATTTGTAAAAAAGGTGCATCCTGATCTTTTCTAGCTGCAGCAATGGAGCTTTAATGATAAATATACACAGTTAGCAGGACTGGAGTGCTGGATTTGTGGTCTTTTAGTGAGTATTTATGATCTATTGTTAGGTCTCCCAGAGGCGTAGCCATCATTTCAAAAGTGAGGGGGACAGAAATTACAAATGTAATTCCTTTTTTTTTAATTAACAGGTTTTATTATTATTATTATTATTATTATTATTATTATTAGTAGTAGTAGTAGTAGTAGTAGCAGTAGTAGCAGTAGTGGTAGTTGTAGTAATAGTATTATTATTATTATTATTATTATTATTATTATTATTATTATTATTATTAATAATTTCTTCCTATCTCTTATTTTTAATTGACTAAGAAATCAAATAAACTGCTGGACAATAACAAATAATATAGTTGACAAGATCCAATAATTCGTATTCTATCATTTGTTCCCCTATATGTGACCCTGGACCACAAAACCAGTCATAAGGGTACATTTTTCTGAAATTGAGATTTATACATCATCTGAAAGCTGAATAAATAAGCTTTCCATTGATGTATGGTTTGTTAGAACAATATTTGGCCAATATACAATTATTTGAAAATCTGGAATCTGAGGGGTGCAAAATAAATAAATAAATAAAAATAAATAAAAATACTGAGAAAATCGCCTTTAAAGTTGTCCAAATGAAGTTCTTAGCAATGCATATTACTAATCAGAAATTAAGTTTTGATATATTTACGGTAGGAAATTTACAAAATATCTTCATAGAACATGGTCTTTACTTAATATCCTAATGATTTTTGGCATAAAAGAAAAATCAAAAATTTTGACCCATACAATGTATTATTGCTATAAATATACCTGTGCTACTTAAGACTGGTTTTGTGGTCCAGGGTCACATATTTTCCTAATGACAACTTTATGATTGGTTTATATACAAACACTGTTTCCCCATTTTTAGTACATAATAAGGCAGAAAACATATTTTATAGTTTCTGTACTAAATAATATGTGAATTAGCACTGCATTATTCATATATTTTATTTATTTATTAGCTGGAGATGACTTGAAAAACACATATAAACCATAACAATCATGTGTTTATTGACTACACGTTTCATCAGTCAAATCGTTTCTGCTTTTTATAAAGCTTAGCTACAGCGACACTGGTTGCCTTTGTCCTTATTAGGGATTTCCTGGCACGTCATAAGTTACTATTTCTATATGAGTCCGTTTTGGACTTTCTGCACGAGAACACCCTCAGGCTTCGAGTATGAATGAAACATGCACTGCATGAGAGTGTTTAGCGCTCTATAATTTTCACATCACCTCATTGTGGATACGAATAAAACATAAGGTCATGCATAGACTATCCCGTCTCTTTGACTTTAAGGGCCAGTTTTACTAAACAGGGCAAATTAGCGCCAGAGCGCAATACCAAAACAGCGCCATAGGGCTTGGAAATTTCTGCAGGTGATTTACTAATAACGCACAAATGAAAGAACACAGACACAACATCTCATTTACATATCAACCAACGCAATATACCAAGTGAATTGCAAATTAGTGTAGTAGCAAATAAAGAATAAAGACATAAAGAAGCCACAGTACTTTGAAAAGAACCGGAGGCCAAAAAATGAAGGGTTGCAAGAAGTTTTGATAGACCTGGTATTACATGACTCCTAGTCGAGGGTATCAAGTCGTCTTTTGTTTCCTGAAGCAAATAAAAATAACTATACTTGGAAAACTATATGTTCAGATCATGCATTCTTCTGGCATTCCAAATAAATTAATACGTATGGAGAAAATCCTCTCCCTTCTAGCACGCGCTCTCTTTTCTCTGCGGTGCCTCCTCTAGCAACAATAATTGCAGCCATTTCAAGTGCAAAATAGTTTAAGACGTTTTTTTGGGCGTTAAATAATGGCGCAAATACCAGTAATTTGACGAGCGCAAACGATAGTAAATCTCATTGCATGATTCATTTGAATAATCTCCTTCCATAAATTTAGCATCTAAAAGGGAAACTCCTGCAAATTCAATAAGGTCAGGTGCAAAAATAACAGTGTCCATGCCTTTTCAGCGCTAATTCTTCACTGCGCGTCTTTAGTAAATCCTGACAGTACTATTTTAACTCCAAAAGACAGTTTGCGCTGGTGCAAGCTGTTAGAAAAACTGGTCCTAAATGTAGATTTATTTACACTGGCCCTAGAAAACCTGTAAGTGAACACACCTACCCGAAAAAAAGTGTGGGGGACTATTTTACATTTTATTAAAAGTCCCCCACGTATTCTACGCCCATGAGGTCTCCACATATACTGATGTAAAAGATAGACTCACTGGTGACAGCTGTGCCACTCCCATGTGTGACGAGGTCGGTTGGGCATGAAATCAGCCGCCCCTTGGTTCTTCACTCTCTGAGGAAAGCGCAGAAGCACCCTGATGCTGTAGTCTGTGGTTTCAGCACTATAGGCGGAGCTGAGGAAGAAAAAACCTTAATGAGGACCCGCAGCACTGAGTAATGAAACATGTTGTATATATGAGATGAACTCATAACAGCAGGCTGGAATTTATATGATGTGACGCCACCCATATTTCTGCATCAGACATCATCTAACACTCTTCTCGTTGGTTGTTTGAAGTATTATTGGACGGTGTGGTGTAAACAGTTGTAAACGAGTGTGGGAGGGTTATTGTGCTTTGTTTTGCCATTTCATAAATAGAAGAACTGAGGATTCTCACCTGGCCAAACACTTCTCCTCTGCAGCGCAGCGTAAGGAGTACATATGGGCTCTTTGAATGTATGTGGACGCTTGGACGTAATTCGGGTCTGGAACCAGGTCAGGCAAACCTAAAAACAGGAGACATCGTCAGGGTTACAGTGTAGAACCAGATGCTGAAGCACATTTCCTGAAATTACACTGAAGGGGTAAAAACTTCTTAACTGGTCTTAGTAAGTAATAGCTGGTCTAGGCTGGTATTCAACCCTGGCCAAGCTGATTTTCAGCTGGTTTGTAGTATAAGAAGCGCTTTGGGTGTACGGCAATACACAATAAAGTGCTATATAATTGAATCATTCATTCATTCATAAATAACTTTAAAAACACTCTAAAACCACCAAACAGACCAGCCTGGCCACCTGAAAAGCACCCAAAACCACCCTTAAACCATCAAACTGACAAGACTGACCACCTGCAAAGTGTGCAAAACCACTCTAAAACCACTAAACCGACTGATCTGATGAACTGAAAAGTGTCCAAAACCCCCTAAACCCACATGATAAGTGCCTGAATAACTTTAAAACCACCACCAGGTCACCTGAAAAGTACCCAAAACCACTCTAAAATCACCAAACTGACCAGTCTGACCACCTGAAAAGTATTCAAAACCACCAAAATGGCCAATCTGACCATGCTGAACATGTCCAAAACTACTCTAAAACTACCAAACAAATGAGTCTGACCACCCAAAAAGTGTCCAAATCTCTAAAACCACCAAACTGTCTGGTCTGACCTCCTAAAAAATGTCTAAAACCACTCTAAGACCACCAAACTGACTGGTCTGATGAACTGAAAAGTGTCCAAAACCCCGACTAGTGTGCCTGAAATGAGTCCAAAACTCTAAAACCACCAAACCAACAAGTTTGACAACCTGAAGTGTGTCCAAATCCCATGAAAAGAAGCAAACAGCCTTGCCTGGACACCTGAATGGTATCCAAAACCACTTTAAAACCACCAAACCAACCAGTCTGACCATGTTGAACATGTCCACAATCACTCTAAACCCACCAAACAGACCAGCCTGGCCACCCAAAACCACCATAAAACCATCAAACTGACAAGTCTGACCACCAGCAAAGTGTTCAAAACCACTCTAAAAACCGCCAAACCAACCAGTTAAATCATGTTGAACATGTCCAAAACTACTCTAAAGCCACCAAACAGAAGAGTCTTACTACCAGTTGTCCAAATCTCTTCAAAACAAGCAAACAGACATGCCTGGCCGTCTGAAAAGTGGAAACAGACCATCTTTGGAGATTGACTGACTAGAAAACCAGACTGTTTTTTTTTTTTTTTTTTTTTTTTTTTTTTCCAGCAGTATAATAACAGTGTCAGGTCTCATAACACACTGTCCTGGGGACAAATATGCTTCTTTAATGTTCTTATGTTACATACTTTTAAATGTAAAAGAAAGTAAAATATTTGAAAAATGGCTGTATCCAAATAAGCATGCCTTTGAAAATATACAAGAAATGAAGAGATTTTTGATGAGGTAATGCTGAAGCCTCACAATATAATGCATCAAATGCAGTTTCTCCTCTGGTTTCAAGGTCACGCAAAAGTAAGAAAAAAAGAACAAAGTGTTGCACGTAGAGAGGGAGAGAGAGAGAGAGCGAGAGAGAGACAGAGAGAGTACAAAAGATGAGGGAGAGGTGACAGCGAAATGAAAATGAGATCACTTCCCTGCTGGATCCAAATTGGGCCTGTGACCAAGTTTGATAAAAAAAAGCAGAAAAAAAAAAGAAAAACAGAGCTAGCGGTGACAACTAATGTTCATAAAACTCTGTACGGGGCCAGTACAGAAAACACTTATCACCTTTATTTACACTTAAAATGCAAGTTTACTTTATGCCTAAATAATCGTATGAACATAATAACAGTGCAGTCTAAGTCCGTAGGTGGACATTAACATTTCTTCAAAGAGAAGGCGACAGCATATTTGCTTTCCTGCTTTGCATGTCATGGATTTCAGAGAAAAGAACACTGTTGAGAAGATCAGCACCGATGGACTCCAGCGTATGATACTGGAGTCCCACTAGGCCTCTTAATTATCTTAACCAGCACGACTTTGATGGTCATCCAGCAGCATTTTTTTTGCAAACAGCCAGACCAGTACCAAACCAGCAATAACAAACATAAACCAGCTTGGACTAGCATGAAAATTCATCTGTTTCCAGCAGGAAGGTTTTTTCAAAGCAACAATGTGGAGTGCAGATATAATCTCACTTCTGCTGGAGGCATGTTTATAGTTGGGAGCAACTTTCACTCTATAAAACAGGATGGCCTTTGTCAGTCTCCTTATTTCAGACTCGTTAGCGCCACCCCTCTACTCCAGTGAATGCTTTGCCATCCCCATCTCTGTGTACACATCTGATTTGCCAGCTCGGTCTGAAACAGAATATAAGGCCTCAGGAAACTTCTTTGGTCAGCTTTGTAAACAGTGTAAAGAGAGTGTGAAAGACTGTGGTTATCCAGCAAAAGTTTCTGCAGTTTCCTCCACAAATCTCTGTTCTCCGGGTGCCTGCACTACACCAATATTCATTATGAACGGCTTTAAATTTTAAAATAAACTTTTTGTAAATTTTAAAATAAACTTTAGGTTGCATTGAAGTTGACTTAAGACCCCTTTCATTAGTACAAATTTCTCATAAACTCCACAAGAATATAGAAAAACATGATGACAGAATGACAAATGAATGTCCACTAGTCAGATACAGGCCAGATCTCAACATCCATCTTAAAGAGGTTTAATTCTATGAGTTAAGACATGTAAATGTGTCCCATCTAATGTTATTTCAATTTCTAAGACTCAAATTCACAGATAATATATGTTCTCGCAGGCTGGAGCTCTGATTTCAACTTATTTGTTTGTGATTGCATCATTGGGTAATGAGTAATGTAAATTTTTTCCACATGTGTACCTTCCAGTGGATTTAGTTTACACCCATTTCCCTTATGACCAGATTTTGTAAACTAGGGTGATTAGTCGTGCATGAAGTGACTCAAGCAAGAGACAAAGACCATTTCACATTACAAAATGAGCCTTGGCAGTGGCCAGCAATCTCCCAAAGGCCTTACTCCCACCCGTTCACATATATGCACACGCACACTTTTATTTAGGGGCTAGCAAAATATTTTCTGTTTCCTGAGGCAATGGACCCCATGTGTGGTGGGTACTTTCCATCTCCCCACTCCTTATGTAGTAACACCCCACAATCCCCCACACACACCGCTCATGTTCACCACCCACCCCGCAACAACCAAGCCACTTGAGCCCCATACCCCACCCTCTAAAGCAAATACTGGTATCATTCATCCTTAGCCCTCGCAGTGCAGTCATCACCAAAACCAGAACCAAATCTTCAAACAATGAGCGCTCTTTGTGTGGAACGTGTATCCATAGGCACTACACACACATACTCTTACACCCACGCACACATCCCACAACACCTGGTTCCAATAACCCAGCCTTGGAGATGAAGATGAACTTGGAACTTCTTTGATTGTAAACTGAAACACAATGGCAGTGGGGGATGGTAAAGAAAGATGCTCAGACATTAGGAAAGAGTAATTTTCACCGACTGCTTATAAGGAAACAAACAAAAAAATTTGCTCAAAAGCAATGCCCATTACCAGCTGCGTAAGCAAACAGCTTTACAATCAATTTTGTGCAGTTTGAGTCCCTTGGGTTATATGTTTGTCAAATCCAAAGGGCTTGCGGCTGCCAGGAAACACAAAGAAATGGCAGAAGAACTGCATTTTTTAGATGTCTCTCTGTTTTTCTCACTTCCTTTTCTTGAGAGAGAGCGAGAATCTGAAACGAGCTCCACACGTGCATCCATTTCCCCAAATCTCCAGCCATGCAAGAGCTTAAGTACCTACTGTAGGTCCTCTGTAATTAACTTTACTTAGCATAGCAGCCTGCAACCTTGCTTAGCACATGAATCATGAGGAAACGCAGTAGCATTCACTGTAATATATGCAAAACACACTTTCTGGACTGCTGGCCCTGTTGAAAAAACCAGCATATGCTGTTTGGAGCAGTTATATCAGTGTGCGGACATCATGTTTGTTCTTTTGCTATAGTTTGACTTTTTTGTCCTGCACCTGAGCCCTGCTTGGGTTTGTGGTATGTGCACACATTTTTTATATTTAGGTATGTTTTGAAGCATGACTGCTGGTTTGATCTGGTTTAAGCTGGTCCTTAGCTGGTCATGTGCTGGTCCTAAGTTGGTCCTAAGCAACTAGCTCCTGCTCAGGACCAGCACATGACCAGCTTAAACCAGCTCAAACCAGCAGCTATGCTTCAAAACATGCCCAGCCAGCATATGCTGTTTTTTTTTTTTTTTTAACAGGGGGTCTATGACCCAATAAGCAAACTGTTGAGTAACATTAGTGTGGAATGTACAAGTGTATGTGATGTGGATATACATCATACCTCTTTGCTGAGGACGATAAACACTCCCTGCATTCATGTTGGGGCTCTCTGCATTGTTAGAGATGAGAGGGTTGCGTGGAGGGGGTTGTACAAATGGAGGCTGTGGCTGGGGGCTTCCAAAGGGGGGAAACTGTTCATACTGAGGGCTTTGCACCGCAGGCTGGAACGATGAGCCTGTGTTGCCAGAAACAGGTACTGCAGCATTACTGCCATCTCGAGAGTCTTCATTGTACAGACTATGTGTGTACCTGTGGTCCAATCCGTCAGAGAACGGTGGCTGTGCAGGTTGGGCAGGAACGGCTGGGAATTGTTGACTGTAAGAGGGATAGTATCGATACCTGTCGTCGGTTGCAGGACCCCCTCCATTATAGCTACCTCCTCCAAAACTTCCGGTGGAGTACCCACCTCCTCCATACCCTCCTCCAGCATAGGTACCACCTGTGCCCGTGGAGTACCCCGTTCCACGGAAGGGAGGTTCGTTTGACCATTCCAAAGCCGAGTCATAAGGAGCAGAATAAGGAGGCTGTTGAGGGATCGGATACTGTGGATAAGAAGAAGAGGATGAGGAGGATGACCCAGAGGATGTTCTAAAGCGAGAGCTGGTAGATGACTGGAAGCGACTCGTTTCACCTGTTCCAGCTGCACCCTGACGCCAGTTGTCCGGAACCTGGCCAAACCCAAAAGGGTGTCTGGCTTGGCCTCTCACAGTCTCAGAGGTCCCTCTGGAGGGTGCTTGCCTCCTTACATTCCCACCCTGTGATCGACGGTTGGGAGTGTCCGCTAAAAGCACTCTGGGGTTCCTGTCTCGCACCTGAGCCCGAGCTGGAACATATTCAGCCCCACTGTTGAGAAGACTGAACACACGTCCATTGTTCTCCCATTGAATCATCTGTCTCCATGGGTTTGAGTCGTCAGTCTGAGATTGATGCTGAGATTGGGACTGGCCCCCTACGCTTCCGAGCAACACCCAGATCCACCATGTCACGAAAACCACAAGCAGCATGTCGACAAGACTTGCATGGAAACAACTTCAGAAAAGAGTGGATGGTGGAACGTCAAATTGTATCCCTTAATCCAGCAAGTTAAAGGTGGAAAGGCATAGAGGAATTACAGTGTCCATGTGCAAATCAGACTACATGCAATGAAGAAACTTTGTCCTTGGTTCAGTATGTGGTGTAGGCATAGCTGTGAAGAAGGCAGATGATTTCTGAGGCCCCAGGGCAGGCTGCAGTATGAAAAACCTCCCTCTTCCTTACTCTCCGGATGTTGAGTTGTTGTCAGTGGACTGAGCATTGCTCTCAGGCTCTCTCTGGAGACGACTGCCTGTTGCTCTCCTCTGCACTTCACTATTTGCCTCTCTGACTGCTTACAATGGTGTGTGAAAAAAGAAAAAAATGTTCTCATCTCCCCCTCCCTCTCTCCCTCCCTCTCTCTTGTTCCCTCTCCCTCACTCACTCAATCTAACATGTTCTTTTTTGAGATCCCACATGGCCCTAGTGCTAGAGCTGTTTCCTAAACTCCAGGTCTTTGCACAGGCTTCCAGAGTCAACATCACCATCTGTGAAGGCACTTGAATATCTAGCATGCCTGAGCTTACTTCCTTTGATCCTTCTGAACAAGCAGGGATGTCTGGTGCGTGGCCTAGGTTCATCCATCCAGGTGCTAGGAGAGCTGTGCCTTTGTCTCATGTTTTTCCAAACACAATTTTTTTGCACTCATCATCATCATCACAGCAGAAGAGAGGACATTAATACGGCAGGATGTTTAGAAATCCGAGTTATGTACATCAGTGGTTCCCAACCACGTTCCTGGAGGCCCCCCAACACTGCACATTTTGCATCTCTCCTTTCTCTGACACACCCAATTCAGGTCTTGGAGTCTCTACTAATGAGCTGATGATCTGAATCAGGTGTGTTTGATTAAGGTGACATGGAAAACATGCAGTGTTGGGGGCCTCTAGGAACGTGGTTGGGAACCACTGATGTACATGATAGGAGGCCAAAAAAGTCAGCAGAATTTGGAACAAGCAGTTCCATTTAAAAGCACTTTCCAGTAAACAAAAATAGATGAAAGCAGGCAAATATGCATCACTTACACTACAAAACCTAACATAGTCCTACAAGCCTTATTTACATATGCAGAGGGAGCCCAGACTCAGTAAACATTGGTATATGTAACAGATATTAGCATAATGTAAAGAAACTATAAAGATTGGAAACCAATCCTGAGTGCTTGGTATTAAAATTTAGCCCTGTTTTTAAACATTGTACCAGTAGGAGCTGAACTCACAAACCAAAATCATATTACTACTTTTGTAGTCTATTATAGTTACCACTGTTACAATATTGCAGATACATATCTGACAAAATGCTATTTTTGAAATACTGCATTGGAGGTAATAAATCATGTACAATTTTAAGTTTGTTCAAAACACACTTTGTTAAGGCTGCTGATTTCAAGAAATAGTGCATCAGCTCCCAGGATTGAGGTTCCTGCTTTCTTTGATTGGATGGGTTAACAACTAAGAGCTGAATATCTTCTTGATTTCTGAAGATGGATGCGGGCTCATCTGGCTTCTGACTATTAATGGCCAGCAGCTGGTTGCAACAAGCTCCTTATGTTAAGAAAAACTTCAGTGTTAATACCCATAAGGGTTTTTAATAACTTAAGGGGATTGTTCTGACACTCGCTGCTCAAAACATTTGGGTTGCCAAAAAATAGATGCCACCATTTTATGTGATGATAATGATATAAAGTTCACTAAACTCTCCACCACCATGTGCTTTGGCAGCTCCAAAGCTCAGAAGACTTGATATGACCGTGCATTTAGCTCCAAAAATCACTAGCTGTGATCTCACCTCCATCTTTGACATCTAAGTGTCTCAAATTTGACGCAAAGGTCTGAAAATACTCAGAGACTCTTAACATCCTGCCAACTGCCTCTTATCACCCCTCCCTGCAGGCAAGATCCAAGGTGATTAAGATGAAACCCATTCATTTTCTCAACTGTGCTTACTGTTGAACTACTGAGTTCCCCTCCAATTATACATCAGCACATTGTGTTGATTGCTAAATCACACTAATATTTTATTACAATAGTCATTTACTTTATTTATACAGAGGTCTGTCCAATGAGCCCGTTCAAGTCTTATAGACAAGATGTGAGATTTATCCTTATGTGAGATTTACTACAGTGATATTCACCAAATTCTGTCATCGCTGACTCACCCTCATGTCGTTCCAAAGCCGCATGACTTTCTTTCTTTCTTCTGTGGAACAAAAAGGAGATTTTGCATAATATACTGGTTCAACCTTCACAATCACAAAAGTAGTCCATTTCACTTCTAATGTGGAATATGATGTGAAATATATATTCCATAAGACCCATGGTTCTATTATTTTATGATGTCACATGATAAATTTGTGTGAGAAACAGACTGAATTGAAGTTGTTATTTACTCAATATCTTCTCCCATGAGCTTGAGAACTGCTATGATTACAGAATCAGTGTGCTGATTCATACACAAATTTTGAACCAGATCAACCAATTTCATTGAAAAGATCTGGGTAGTAAATGATTACATGTAATCTGGATTATGTAATCAGATTCCAAAAATTCAGTACTTGTAATTAGATTATAGTACATCTGAAATGCTCATAATCAGATTAAAGTTATTTTTAAAACTTGAAGTAATGTCATCTTTAATGCATTTCACAATGTTGATAACAAACAATGGAATATATTTGATTTAGATTTTTTTTATATTTTTTTTATAACAATAATCCCATTCAAATACTGGAATTATGCTTTATATTTCCTGTCTCTGGTGTTTCTAGTCAAAATAACAGATTTTCTGAGCTGATAATATAACATTAAACATATGAAAATGGTTTTAAAAAGCACATTAATCCATAGTTTCATCACTTTATAGTGTTGCAATGACCGTCTTTTTACAGTAACTCACCTGTAGTAGTTTACAGAATGGCTAGGTTACATGAAGCGGCCGGAGGTTAGTTGCATTGAAAAAAGATGAGTGCACATATCCTACATCTCCGGATCAGGTGAAGTTCAGAGATTTTGTCCACAAAATGGTAAGAGCACACATTATTTTAACACATTTAATTATTTCACACACACAGTATTTTAACTTAGGCATTGCAAGCCATGCTCGTTTTCTCTTTTCAGCATTCAAAATACAGTAGAATGCAATGCATACACTGCCGGACACGGACAGATTTGCTGGTGTGCAAAACAAGTATTTTACAGGAATTTCTTAAGTTTGTTGCTGTTCCTGTGGCAGCCAACAACAGCACAGCTTAACCCTCTGCACATTTTTTATATTTAGTTACACTGAAAAAGTTTCAGTTTAATTAATTCAGTTGATCTTTTTCCCCCATTTTAACAGATTTCTGTGGAGACCGGAATGCTACAGCATCTAAACGAAAGTTAGAATCCATCATGTCATCGCTAATCTGCTACTCAGGAAAAGGTTGGATAACAAGTCAGGTCATAATAAGTAATCTAAAAGTAATCCAAAAGTAGTCAGAAGGTAGTCATTATCTTAAATGAGTAATCTAAATTACATTACAGGCTGCAATGTACTGTACATCATGCAATTTGTAATCAGTAACAGACTACAATTTATAAGTAACCTAACGATAATAAATCTCTTGTAAACCTATGATCCCTTGAAGGCTTAAAGCATAATGAAAAGTGCATAATAATCTTTCAACGCTTGACAATACAGGAAACAAGTGTAAGAAATCACTCGGTACCATCTTGATAACTATACTAAAACTTGATAACTATACTAAAAGTGATGATTATTCATGCAGTGACTCCAACTTAATCCCAAGTAGGTCTATAATATCTGGTTAAAAAAACAAAAAAAAAAACAAGTATTCCCAGTTATCTCAGTTCTGCTCATCTGGCGCAGGATCCTCTGGAAGTACCTGATTTGAATTCGGCCATCTGTGCTCATGGGAGCTCAGTTCTAGACACCATTGCTTTGAGCTAGTTAATTTTATCACTTTAGTCATTGTATTTATTCAGAACAATTATTTTAAGGCAGACTCAGCGTCCCTTGCTTCTTCTGATGGACCGCCGCTGCTGTCGAGCCATAAAGCGAAAGAAAAACAAGATCAGAGAGCTAAAAGCTCATTAGTCATTGGTGTGGAAGACTGCCTTTGTCTTTCGCTGAGCCGTATCTCTTTGATTCAATTATACTTGCAGATTATTGATATGTGCTATGCACCAAATGTCTTTATTTTGTTATTGCCCTCTGTGTCCTACACTTTTACAGCTGATGAGTTAAAAAGCCATGTACTCTGTAACTTTCCAAATAAGGGGAAGGAGAGGATTAGATTACTTCATGACATTGGAATGAATTTTGGGACAGTGAGTTCAAATTGTTCCAAATATCAGATTTCGCCGTCTGTTGTTATCAAAATCAACAGTTGCCAAGCTGTTTGCATTGGCCCTGTGTGGAGCGAGTAACGTCCAGAATGTACCAGAGAGCAAGGCATGACAACATTCCTCACAGGATTATGTTTAAACTAACGAGCAAGTGTTTTGAGCCGGCTCAGGGGAAACTGAACCTACCAAAACACGCAGACGGATAACGGACCGGTTTAACGGCACATTTCTGGCAGACGCATGGCAACGTGCTTCAAAGTGAAGCCTTATATTGATGTTCTTTGGATGAAAGAAGGAGAGAAAGGTGAGGGATGGCTCTGGAGATTAAACTAGCCACACTACTCCATCAATATGTTTGTGGAGGACGTTTATTGTTAGATCTAAACTCCTAAAAATAAAAGCTTAAAAAGGAGCTTTTGCAGCAATGCCATTTTCGGTTCCCTTTCAGTTCCTAAAAGAAGCATTTTTTTTATTAGTTTGTAGAGCATTTTAATAATCTAAAGAACTTTTCTCCAACCTTTTATGCAATAGAAACTTTCCATGGATGTTAAAGGTTCTTCATTGAACCATTGATGCCAAAAAATAACCGTTATTTTTAAGAGTGTATTGATGTTTATTACTTGACTAGCTGGTTGCAGGTAAAATCAGGTTTGAGATTTGTGAAAAGTGAATTGAGAAAAAAACAAGAGAGTGAGAGAATTAGGTGCAACGAAGGGGAAATGTGCAAATGTGCTCATGATACCTCACTTGGGAACTGTAAAATACGTCTTTGGCGCTCATCAGTGTTCCAAAAGACAATAAAAAGAGCAAGTGAAAAAGAAACACCACAAATATCCTGCTGTTTTCAAATGTCCCAACATCCTGTTTTCTGTTTGTGTCTATTGTAGGACTATCCATCAGCAATGTTCAGTTCTACATTTCCCAGATCATGAAAACAAATCCTGGGGCCGTTTTGCACAAGGAAAACCCTCAACAGATCAACAGGGCAGTGCTTTCACAACACAAATAGATAGGGCTTTAACCTCCGCAGTGTGATTTCCGTATTCCCGTACTCCAGACTTTCCTGTCTCAAAAACATGTCTGATTAATCAGCTAGACTTCTCTCCCCAGACCACTGTTGTCAATGCAAAGCTCATTATTTTCTGAGTAGGCCTGGCATGGTGTTAAAATGCCAACAGCCTTTCATTCACTTGCGCAACCCATTACAAGTCCAAAGCAATTACCCTCAAATTTGCTTGTGTTAGTTAGCAGCTAGGCCACAGCTAGAACTGACAAAAGTGCTCATTTATAACAGCTGCAAGCGCCCAGTTTTTATGTTTGCTCTTAAAAAGGCAATTCTTATTCCCCTTTAAGTCATTTATTGTGTTGAGTAAAGAGGGCCAGGTGTGAAATCTAGCTCTGCACAATTGAACAAGTGCTCAGAAGCCATTACAACCGTGCGCTCTCTCAGAACGGTTTGTAACGGACCTGACGTGACTCACAACTGAATAAGTGACGTCTGACATTCACTGTTGTTAACTTATGCATCTGTGCAGCTTTTCCGTCACCTCGGTTTCGTTATATACACCTCTGCCTCATACGACATTTTAGTGGCACTTTAAAATAAAAGTCATAAAAAAATAAAATAGTAAGTCATAATATAGCATGAATGCATAAAAATCTAAATATCAATTTCAGCTACATTTTTTCAGTCTTTTGGCACACCAGCATATAATTGTGATTAGTATCCGAACCCTGCAGTGGAAATTTAATTTAACGGAGAGTCTATTTACACTAAGTGCAAATAGCCTGCCTTGTTGGCAGAAGCGATTTACACTAACTCCACTCACCAATGAGTGATTGGGCTAGTCAACACTACAAAAGATGATCTTCTAACAACAGCTCCAGTGGTGTAGATGGTAAAGTGTGTGCCACAGTCTTTTTGACATGATTGACCGGAGTTCGAATCCACGTTTTGCCTAACTTTTTTTTCTCCATTTTTAAATCTTATATCACATTAGAAAGCCATTATTTTCAATTAAAAAATGAAGGAAATACTCAAAAAGTTGAAAATAAAGTATTCGGTAGGGTTAGGGTAGGTGTAGGGAGGGCTTTATTGTCCCAATAAGGTGGCATCCATTTAATATTTGGAATTAAAATTATAATTTACACTCAATACTTTATTATTGCATACTGTTTTATAATGTACTACAATACTGAAGTGCAGATAATTGCCACTATTTGCAATAAGTAGTATAAATAGCAGAAAATCCTGCCATTTTAACATAATGTAAATAGAATCTACAGCTATTTGCACTTAGTGTAAATAGAATCCATTGCTATTTGCACTTAGTGTAAATAGCTGCTGCCTTAATTTAATTATAGCCCATTTTACACATACAGTCTTTACTGGTAAATTACCGGTAAATTACCTTCAAGAGATCATGTGTGAACAGGACCTTTTCAAACATATCGGTAAATTTGTTCTGGCAATTTACTGGTATGAGAAGTTAATTAACAGTAAATTACTAGTAGCCTATTGTGCTCTGTGTGAACGCAGAACAAGATTACCGGTATGAGGATGTACACACTGATGTAAGATGTCTACACTGGACCAATTATAACATTCTGACGCAGATGACGTAATACATCTAAATACATCTAATACGATGTCTCTGGGCCGAAAGTAGTTGCCAGTGGCGGCGCTAGGGTGGGGCTTGACGGAGCTATAGCCCCATCAGAAACTTGCTTAGCCCCAGCACAGCCCCCCCAAGGATTTCCAAATGATTTTCCTGTTTTTAACTCTCGTTGTCACTTTCATTAATATTGAAAAATAAACATTACAAACCTAAAAAAAAGGGCAAACTTTGTGCAAGAGTTATGCCGGTGAATGTCAGTCAATTCACTATAGAGAAAGTGAAAGTAAAAAAACTGACCGCTAACACTGCATTAAGGCGCATATTCTCTCTGAGACAATGAGAGACAAATCTACTTTAACATATGCTGATAACAGTATATAACTGTCTTAAATGATTCCCTAAATAATCCACAAATTTCTCTTGTGGCTTGTATTGTGAAAAACATGAGAAGAAACGTATTTCGGGTTAAACAGGTTGTTTTTGAAAATCAGTGCATGAAATAAAGCTGCTCTGAATTTTCATTGATGACTGTAGTGTTATTTTTTTTAAATTATAGGCCTTTAATTAATTGTATAAATTAATAGACCTGTTTTTTTTTTCTTTTTTTTTTTAACCTTTTTAAAAACATTTTCAATGAGGAGTAATCTAATAGTCTAATCTTTTATTATCCTCACAGTGCATCATGTGGTTTTTATTATTATTAGATTACATTTATTATTAAAGTAATTTTATGGCAATTAACTGGTATTACTGTGTGAAAGGGGCTTATGAGAAAGGACCTTGTTTGCAAGATTGAAATTGCAATAAGTGGTTTATTCTGAAGTTACTTTCCTTGCAACTTTATTTTAAAAATAGTATATAATTTTATTAAAAGTTGTTTTATTTTATTATTTCTGTCATAGCCTCAGTTTCAGACACTAATACTGCTTGCAGTTTAAGGCATATTCATATAGGGTTAGGTTTCAGGATATATGTCTGTAAAGTAATTAATACTTCCTGAAAATTATCATCCAGGTCTACATTTCAAATTCTGAACTCTCGATGACCTGTGAATACTATTAAACCTTTTCAACCTAATTACACAGCTAGTTATTCCCTCAGGAGATTCCCTCACAGCAGCACCATATGCCTTCATCTATAAACCCTCCTGTTTATTCTTTGTCTCTCGTATATACAACATGTCAGACATAACATCTCCTAAATTGTTGTTTAGATCTGCACAGCTTAGTATTACAATGTGCTAAAATCCAAAGACATGATGCCTCGCTGTCAGATTAAACCATTTCAAAAGCTCAAAGACTGTGTGTTATGAAAGGAAGGTTACACGAGGGGGTTCACAGTCTGAATACTTACTTTTGGAGATTTTAAAGATAGTATGTGTTTCAAGCAGGTGTTGAATGTAGTGGTTCATCTTGGAATTTGATGCAGTTTGTCAGGAGATCACGAAGGTCAGGGGATTCTGGTGTTGTCTTCTATCAACTGCTGACATTCTCACTGAAAACCTCACTGTACTGCAGAGATTTGTGTGCTCTTATTGTACGTTTTTTTAAAGGATTACTTCAGCCAGAAATGAAAAATCATCTATTCACCCTGATGTTGTTCCAAACCTGTATGACGTTCTTTCTTCCATGAAATACAAAGGGAGCAATTTTAAACGTGATGGTCATTTTTTCCGTGCAAATACAATAAATGGGTAGGAAAGATTTCAAGCTACAAAAACGAATGCAAAAGCAACACAGCATCCAGGATATAATTCAAAAATTCATCTTTTGTATTCAACATAAGAATGAAAGTCATAACGGCTTGGAACGACAAGTAGGTGAGATGATTTTTTTCCCTTTAGGTGGAGGAATAAATTGCATTAGTTTCAAAATGAAGGAAGATTAACTTCAAATGTCTCAGTCAAATAATCATTAATGCATTAATTCTCCATTCATTCATCCATCAATACAATTATTCCAGGATCTGATGCAAGTCAGAAGGCAATTTTAACAGCTCTCAAAGATTTCCTTCTAAGAATTTATTTCTAAAAGCATCTTTAAATATATATGCTGTTTGTGCAACTCCTCTGGTATCTTATGTTGCCCAAAGCTAGTTTGTATTTTATGAGAGTGTTTTATGTTTGTGCATGTAAAAATGCCCTGTTCTTGTCTTCTCTCCAGGCATGTAATGCATCCTGGCAAGAATAATACTGCATGCATTACTATAAGCAAAATTTCTCACAGATGGGTATCACACAGAGGGCCTTACTCTTATCTTGAGCAGTTAGCCACTCACTCTTGGGCTTCAGACCAATTTCTACTTTGAGCTGAATGGTAACCTCAGTTTCTTACTCTCTGAGGGGAAACCAGGCATGGAAACACTCACAGTAAACAGTGCAGTTGCTTAACATAAGTTGCTTCTGAACACTGGGTAAGTTTATAGCAAACAAACACACAGTACTTTGAGGTACTGAACAATTATCATACTCATGCACCATGAGATTTACATTGTACATCACACTTTACTGTGGTACTGTCATATTGCATGTCAAAAAAACCCCACCTATAAAAAAGGTACGCTGCTTTTTGGTACTTTTTTGTTGCTAAAATGTAGTCAAAAGGCTGGATTTACAGTATAAGTACTTTATGTGCAACTTTCTGCCACCTAGTGTTAACTGACTTAAAAGCACATACAGTAAACCATTTTTGCAACACAAATACTTTTAATCAATTTTTATGCATTGATTTTTTAGGTCAACACCTACTGCATCTTTCGACCACTGCTTTCTTCAAACAGCAGCATCTTATACTCAGATAGAAGTGTCGAGTTTGCTGTTTCACCTCTCAGAAAATAAAAGTACAGATGATAGAGAATGAGCAGCTCAGGAGTGCTTTGAAACTGGCTGATGTCGGCATGTTAATTCTCTCTGTTATGACTCTCATAGGAGCAGAGCATCACCTCATCTCTCTCCCTCTCTCCGTCTTTCCATCTCTAGACAACTAACTATCAAAGTGCTGTCCTGTAGCTGATGCGCTACTTCATTAATTAAGCCCATATGTCGCTCCCCTCTCATAATGTAGGATTTTCTCCTGACTGAGCATTTGCTGTGCTGGGATGAATACATCACCTGCAACACAGAAATACTGCAGGCTATGTAAAGTCAACACTTTATGTTACATAGACTGAAGCAGAGCGACTTGGTACTGTATGTTTTTGAAGACAGTGGCCAAAGTAAGTGGAGAAAGGAACACTACAACTAGTACTATGTAGCCTATTATTGCACCCTAAGCCTGTGTTTCTGCAGGTTGCACTGTTTGGCCAGTAGGTGGCGCAAGTTTCTGCCTATAAGTGAGAAACAGAATCATTCATTCAACTGATTTGTTCAAAATGCTTCAGGAACGAAACAAGTGGTTCATTAGCGAGTCATTGAATGATTCACTCAACTGATTCATTCAAACCACCATTCATTCAAGAACAAAACATTTCATAGACACCTAGAGGTGAATTCATCTGTTGCATCGTTAGGGATTATTTTTGTTGGTGGAGCATAAAACAGACAAGCAATTGTGTCTAAAATGTAAGTTCCTTGATATTAATGTCTTGTTTATTGAACACGGATTTGATTATCAACGATAAGGATTTTAGGAACAAAATTACCCTTGCTTCTGTTAAAATATGAGTGATAAAATATATATTTCTCTTTCATTTTATCGCTAGGGTGCCGATGGATGGTTGTAGAGAAGGACTGCGGCCTGTGAAATATAAACAATTGCGGAGGCCGTGTCACGTGACCATGCTCAACAAAGACGCTGAAAGAAACCAAGTTATGTACGTTACAATTACATATAGACGGGATTCAATCACTCGTTCACTGAGGAGGAGAATTTTAATCTAATTCTGTCAGTCGGAGTGCAAAAGTTTATAAACGCTGCTTTACCTCAGTCCAGTGACATTTCTTTCGAAACACCTGGCCTCCACCACATTTATATCCAGTTATATATTATAAGGTAGACAGCAAACGCAATATGTTTGCCTTATGTCTTAGAATGAATAATGAGCTTAAATAGCCAGGAACCGCGAAATAAATCCTCCTGTTGACAGTGCGACTAGACTCGTCGTGAGAAATCGATTTGAATCGTTCTAACTGTTTGAATCATCCTAACAAATCATTCAGAGCGGGTTTGAATCATGTACAAATTAATCAAAAGTAACATGCGACTCGAACTGAGAACTTTTATCGTGATATTATGTGTATTCTTCGCCCTCTATGGACGATATTTAAAAACGCGACTTGTATGACTTAAATCAGTAACTGGATGTTCATATAAAATTGCAGGTTTAGATTTTTTTTTTTATTTATTTATTTTTTTTTTAATTCTGTTTAAATAAAATGTATATATATATATATATATATATATATATATATATATATATATATATATGTATATTATAAATTGGTATATTAAATGCTTTCATTAAATGTAAGATTTATGTTCAGTAAAAACAACTGTATATATAATAATTCTAAAATTATAATGTCATTTAGTTATAGAATTTAATGTATAATTTATGTATGACTTTTATAATATAATATTATTAGCATATAATTTGGGTAATCTAATGATGAACCATTTAAAATTATATATAATTGTATAACATATAGGCTGATTAATTGAAATCCTGAATGTTGAGTCGTGGACCTGGAATGCATGCACTTATGATCATCATGTAGTGTATAATAATACTTTGTTTCATTAATGAAAGTCACTTAAATGCAATTCTGTATTGGATTTGTGCAAAGGTGTCTGCAGAGTTTAGATAATAGCAAACTTTCAATCATAAGGCTGAGAGAATGTGTGTGCTCGCATGTCAAGCTTGTCCTTCAGAGGAGCTGAGAGATGGAGAGTGGTGACAAAGGTACAAACATTATTCTCCTCCTGCTGTATTTTGAGGTCTTTATTACTGTCTAATGCACATCACTATTCATCCAGCACTCTCTCAGACCCACCCACAGCACTGTTCCTGACACCTCATAACACACACACACACACACACACACACACACACGGAACGTCCTTTATTCACTGCTGAAGTAGCCCACTCAGAATTCCACACTCGTTCTTACACAGAGAAAATGAGAGCGAGAGAAAGGGAGGGAGAGGTATGCGGAAGGTGAAGTAAAAGAGAGATCAAGGATGAAGCACACTGGCTCCAGCGCGCCACAAAAATGTCACTATGGGCTCCGTTATAAATCACTGACCGCTGTGATGTGTTTACTCATTACACTGAGGTGCACTTCTGTCATCCAGAGTCTCATTTATTCCTCCAGAAAGAACCCAAACCCGAGGCCGCCGTGGCCTGAACGCTGATCTTATCCTCCCAGCGGCTGGGCCAAGATAAAACGCTCCACGCTCAGCTCACCGACTAAACATTTGTCTCAGACTTTAACTGAATTGTTTACAGAGAGCAGGTCGCTAGTATAGTGCAGTTTTTGTAGTTATAGCAGAAGCAGACTGCTCAAACTCACCATCGGAGAATACAACTGTACAAAGCCTTTTTAGCATCAGATTTGTGATATTTTTCATGTACGGAAGTTTTAATTGGATGTCATTTTTGCAACCCTTATGTTCTTTTGGGATTTATTGTATAGTTGGCGTCCCAGAAACTGTGCACATGTGGTGTTTTGGTTCAAAACTACATTTTTTTTTTCTCATTAATGGAGTGGGTTTACACTGGAAGAGGCCTTTGCAGTACATCGCAATAGTCCTTCACTACTCTGGCTTAATTTTTGCACTTCTTCTATTCTGTCTGACACTGAATTAGGGATATATCATATGGCATATCTGTTAGTTCTTCTGATTAATTTCGATCATAATTTATTTTATAACTTCTGATCACTACTTCAAAGCCAGAGTGTCATGTTTACTGGTCTACTTATTGGTTTCTAAACATACATTTATAGTAATACCAACATCATCATTTTTTATAATCTTTTTTTTTTTTTTTTAATTCTGGAAGCCACACATAAGAAAAAACATGCTTTAGTAAATCACAATGACATAAAAAGTCTACATTATGAGATAAAAAGTCATAATTTTGAGATGAAGTCATAATTATGGCAAAACTCATACTAACTTGACTTTTATATAATTATAGCTTAGTATCTCGTAATGCAGACCTTTTTATCTCATATTTTTCAGTTTTTACATCAGTTCTCTTATTATGGCCTAGTATGTCATAATGTAGACTTTGTTTCATAACTATGATTTAGTATCTAATAATTTTGACTTTTTATTTCATAATTATGACTTAGTATCTCATAATTTTGACTCTTTATCTCATAATAATGGTTTAGTGTCTCATAATGTAGACTTTGTTTCATAACTATAACTTGTTGTCTCATAATGTATACTTTTTCAGTTTTTATGTCAGTTGTCTCTCTGTGACCTAGTATGTCATAATGTAGACTATGTTTCATAACTATGACTTAGTATCTTTATATTTTTTACTTTTTATCTCACAACAATGATTTAGCGCCTAATAATTTATACTTTTTATCTCATAGTTATGACTTATATTTTAATAATTTTATCTCATAATAATGATTTAGTGTATCATAATGTAGACTTTGTTTCATAACTATGACTTAGTGTCTCGTAATGTAGACTCTTTGGGGCGGTTTCCCGGACAGGGTTTAAAGTAAGCCAGGAGTAGGCCTTATCTAGAATAGTTAATCTTTGTTTAAAAAATGGCTTTCTAAATCACATATTAAGTACAGATTACTAACTCCTGGACTATGGAGTCCTGAACTAAAATAAACTTGATTAATTTAAAACCAACTATGCTAATCTGAATTAGCAGGACAGAGGTTGCCTGTAAAACATGGAATGAACCAAGAAAAACTTAAAATTGTATGGGACTGAGAAGCAAATCCAAGGAAAACAATAGTAGCAGAATAAAGCCTGCAATCAATAACAACAAAAACAAACAAACAAAAATGTTACTGAATAAGAGAAAACTTTTTTAAAGCAAGCAAAGTAAACTGCACGCATCAGGTGACAAATGATAAAAAAATATAGAAAAAAAAGGAATGCCTAGGAATCTCTTTGTAATTAATTTTTGCATAAATTATTGAAATCAGCTGTTGTTTTATAACATTATTATTATTATTATTATTATTATTATTATTATTATTATTATTATTATTATTATTATTTTACATAAAGCAGTTGTTTTAGAGAGAGTGTCATGGTCAGAATTATATTGGCACCCTAAAAATATGATCAAAGAGGATTGTGAAAATAAATCTGTATCGTTTATTCTTCTGATCTTTTATTTAAAAAAAAAGTAAATAAAAATAAAATACATTTCAAAAATCACAAAAATCTACCTTTTCAACAATCACATTATGAAAATATATATATTTTCTCTAATACACATTGAAATTATAATAGAAATTATTATGAGTAAAATCTCTGAAAATCTATATTCCCATTCATATTTACATTTTTTTTTTAGAACACCAGGGTGGCTAGGAACATAAATTATCATGACTTCCTGCTTCACAGGAATATAAATATGAGGAACACAAAGGCAAATTGTCTTTGTCATCCATCACAATGCAAAAAAAAAGAAAAAAAAAAAAAGAAAATTGTTCTGTTGTGCAGCAACAGATTGTTGAGCTTTACTAAATATGAAGTCAAGAAAATAGCACATAAAAACAAACAAAAAAACAAAAACAAAAAACAAACAAACAAAAAACAAAAAAAAACAAAACAAGACAAAACAAAACAACAACAACAACAACAACAAAAAAACATTACAGCTAAAGCATTAAACATTTCCATTTCCACTATTAGTACAATAATTAAGGAGTTCCAATCAACAGGAAATGTTACAAATCTGCCTACAGTATATTGTCTGTGACTCTATTGTCTTAATGCAACATGAGGAGGATAGTTTAAGTGGCCAAAGACTCTCCAAGGATCACAGCTAAATAATTGCAGAAAATAGTTGAGTCTTGGGGTCAGAAGCCTTATAATGGGCCATGGCTGGATCTTCCAACAGAACAATGATCCAAAAGGACCATCAAAATCAACACACACACACACAAAAATAAATAAATAAAAAAAAAAAAAAAAAAAAAAAAACTGAACCCTAGAAATCTGCAGAGGTGAAAATGTCAACATGGAGCTGGGAATCTGAATATATATATATAACACTCTTGTCAGGTGTTCTCCAAACTCTTCAGGCATTATAGGAGAAAACCCACAGCTGTTAAATTGGCAAAAGAAGGTTGCAAAAAGTATTCAATAAAAGGGTGCCATTAATTGTGGCCAATGTGTATTAGACAAAAACATTTCTTATATATCAAATAATTTTGATGCATAAAGACTGGAAACACGGCGTTAATCTGAAGTTAAACCTGCCTCCTGGTAGGTTTAATTTAAGCCCCAATTTAGTCCTGAAGTAGCTCTAGTCTTCCTCCGAGAAATCAGACTATTAAAATCTGGACTACACTAAGTCTGAGACTATTTAAAACCATGACAGAGAAAGCAGATTTCTTTTAATCTGGTTTAAATTGCCATTTTAGTCTAGGATTAGTCTTAATCTCTCTCCAGGAAACCACCCCTTTATCTCATAATTTTGATTTATCTCATATATTAATCATGTTATCTCATAATAATGATTTAGTGTCTCATAATGTAGACTTTGTTTCATAACTATGACGTAGTAGCTCATAATTATGACTTTTTATGCATTTTTTATGTGCTGGAAATGGGTTTCCATACAGTTTATTTTTACCAATGGGTTTTTGCTAAAAGATGTAAGTAAAATAATGTTTAATGTTTTATTAAACATTTTATGGCTGAAGCTCATTGCTGACTTATCAGAGGTTACTACTGAATATTTTGAAATGATTCTCACCCTTACGAAAAAAAGTTTATTCAAGTGTGCTATTAGTATACTTCTTGTGCCGACCTCATTAAAACAGTCCCATAGTGACACCTAGTGGTCGTAGCAAAATTGATGTCTTAAGTGTGTACCTCTAGAGTTGCCGTAGTTAGTGTTGCGTCAGAAGAAATTCAGAAGAAATCTGTATTTCTCTGCCATGCGGTTTGATGTTACAAAAGCCTTGGAAAATATATGTCTGTGAGTATTTAGTTCAATATTTTTCTTTGTATAGGGTAGTGACCTGTAGGGGGAGCTAAAGGAAAGGGAAAACAAGGTGTATGTGAATGGGGAGAGTGAATAAAAGATGTGTGTTCACCTGGTGTGCATCTGCAAATGTGTATATTTGATAAGATAAACATTACATCTGGCGACAAGGATTAAAGCTCTTGGATGAAGGCACTTTAATGTGGACTGTCCTTCAAATTTTGAGATTTTGAAACATACAAAAAGGAAAATATCAGCAACGATATTGCAACGATGGCGATGGCGCTGAATCTACCTCCTCTCGGCCCGTTTGATGTGCACACAGACCCCGCTGGCATTGGAGTGCGATGGGGAAAATGGGTGAGCCGTTTCAAACTTTATTTGATGGCCTCCGGCATTAAAGATGACGCTCAGAAACGCGCACTGCTGCTTCATTTGGGTGGCTCGGATGTGCAAGATGTATTCGCGACAATGGAAGACACCGGTGAGGATAAAGATTATGAAGTAGCATTGACAAAGTTGAATGATTATTTCACGCCAAAGAAAAAAGTTCCATATGAGAGGCATATTTTTCGGCAAGCAGTAAAAGAGCAGGGTGAATCAGTGGATTCATTTGTAAGCAGATTGAAGCAGTTGGCTGTGACGTGCAATTTCAGCGATCGCAAAGATGATTTCATTCGTGATCAAGTCATTGACAAGTGTACCTCTACTGCTCTCAGGAGAAGACTGTTGCATGAGAAGGATCTCACATTGTCTATTTTGCAAGATATTGCCAGAACTATGGAAGCTGCAGACCAACAAGCTGCAAAAATGGAAAAACTCACCATTAATGCTGTTGGAAAAGGCAAAACGTTGCACGTGAACACACAGTCTGCTGAGGGCAAGCCACAATCAAAATACAAATCGTCTGCATTTTCACAACAAAGCACAAAACATGCACACCAACTAACATGCCGTCATTGTGGCCGTGTAGGACATTACAGGAAAATGTGTACTGTTGCAAAAGGTAAACAGTGTCGCTCCTGTGGCAAAGAGGGCCATTTGCAATGGTTTGCCATACCAAAACAGGACTAAAAGTAAATCAAGTGACGAGTAAGGCACCACACAACAAAGTGTCAGTGGACATCACAGGAGAAGATGATGATCCTGAATGGGTGTTTGTTATGCAAGGGGACACAAATGATGCCGAAATGTCAATAGTGCTGGACGGGATGCCAGTGACCATGCTAATAGACTCGGGTGCAAGCTGTAACATTGTCGGATCAAATGTGTTCAAAGCACTGCATAACAATGGTCATATACAGCTAAAGAGCACATCCAAGCAGCTATATGCTTATGGATCAGACACACCACTGGCTGTGGAAGGATATTTCACTGCCGACATTAGTCCTGTTGAAGGGAATAAGAGCATCAAAGCGGACATTTTGGTTGTGAATGGTGCACAGACATCTGTGTTGGGACACAAACCTGCAAGTGCCCTTGGAATCTTACACATTGGTGCTCTGTCAATGTCAATGCAGTGCACCATGAGGACGCTTCTACATTTGCGACATCATTACAACAGGAATACAAGGCATGTTTTGAAGGCTTGGGGAAGCTAAAAGACTACCATCTACAACTACACGTTGACAGCAGTGTTGTTCCCGTTGCACAGCCAATACGCAGACTACCATTCAGTGTCAGGAAATTAGTTGAGGAGAGACTGCAGCAGCTCAAACAATTGGATGTCATCGAAAGGGCAGAAGGACCTACTCCATGGGTATCACCTCTAGTGGTGGTGCATAAAAAAGGAGGAGATATCAGGATTTGTGTGGATATGCGTCAATGAAGAGTCAATGAAGCTGTCGTGCGTGAGCAATACCCCATCCCCACCATTGATGAAGTTCTGGAGGACATGACAGGTGCTGAGTGGTTCTCCAAGTTGGACTTGAAATGGGGAAATCATCAGATTGAGTTGGAGCCTGAATCATGAGCATTGACTACATTTGTCACACACACTGGCCTATGGAGATATAAAAGACTCATGTTTGGCATCTCTTCCACTCCTGAAATGTACCAACACGTAATTCGCCAAGTTTTGCAGGGCATTGATGGAGTCCACAACATCTCGGATGACATTGTGGTATTTGGAAAGACTGTGCAGGAGCATGACACACGCTTGCATCAAGTGCTGAAATGCTTGCAAGAGAAACAGCTGACACTAAACAAGGCTAAATGCGTCTTCAGGATGACGGAGATGGAATTCATGGGACATGTGCTTTGAAAGAATGGAGTTGGGGCAGCACAGTCTAAAGTGGAGGCGGTGCAAAACACTCGACAGCCAAAGAATGCCACTGAGGTGAGGAGTTTTCTTCGCTTGGTAAATTATTGTGTTCGATTCATTCCCAACCTGGCTACAATTGCAGAACCTTTGAGGCGTCTCACTAGGTCAACGTGCACATGGTCATGGGGGAAGGAACAAGAGGCTGCATTCAAGGCATTGAAGGTGGCACTGGCAAGTTCACAAACGATGGCTTATTTCAGCCAGGAGGCCGACACACAGGTGATCGTAGATGCCAGTCCGGTGGTGCTCGGAGCGATCTTGACCCAAGCACAAGCTGATGGTGCGTACAAGCCAGTCTACTATGCCAGCCGTGCTTTGACGGATGTGGAAAGGCGGTATTCTCAAACTGAAAGAGAAGCGCTGGCCATAGTGTGGGCCTGTGAGAAGTTCCATGTGTTCTTGTACGGTAGAGAATTTTCAGTGATAACTGACCACACACCATTGGAGGCGATTTATTCACCAAAATCAAAACCGCATGCCAGGATTGAGCGTTGGGCTTTAAGGCTGCAGCCTTACAAATTCAAAGTGATTTACAAACCTGGCCCACAGAATGCAGCCGACTCACTTTCTCGTCTCAATGTGAACCCACCACCAGTTGCAGCAGGTGACGATGAGCACATTTACTTTGTTGCAAAGCATGTTGTCCCAAAAGCTTTTACACCTCGTGAATTAGAGGAAATAGCAGCAGCAGATGAAACTCAATGCGGTTTGAGGAAGTGTATCCAGCAGAGTTGTTGGAGCTTGTGTTGTCCTGATTTACATTTACGCATTTACCAGACGCTTTTATCCAAAGCGACTTACAGTGCATTCAGGCTATACATTTACATTTTATCAGTATGTGTGTTCCCTGGAAATTGAACCCACAACCTTTTGCGCTGCTAACGCAATGCTCTACCACTGAGCCACAGGAACACACAGGTGATACCCTGATTACACTCGTGTCAAAGATGAACTGTCATGCATTGATTCTGAGGGGCAACCGCATTGTTATTCCTCAAGCAGCCAGGTACCGTACTCTGCTGTTGGGCCACGAGGGGCATCAGGGTATTGTCAAAACCAAACAGAGCCTCCGTACAAAAATATGGTGGCCAGGAATTGATAAAGATGCAAAGCAACTTTTCAGATCCTGTGCTGCATGTCAAATAAATGGGGCATCTCCCAGACCTATTCCAGTCACACGTACTGAACTGCCACAGAAACCATGGCAAATTGTTGCCATTGATGTATGTGGGCCGTTCCCTTCAGGCGAGCATTTGCTGGTCATAACGGACTATTACTCTGATGGGTGGAGGTGAGTGTGCTTCACCGCATCACTGCTAGCAACATTGACAAGTGTTTGACTCGGATATTTGCCACTCATGGATTGCCAGAGACAATTGTTTCCGAAAATGTCACACAGTTTACAGGGGCTGAATTCAAAGAATTATTGGTGCTCAATGCAATTCAGCATAGACGCATCACACCATACTGGCCTCAAGCAAATGGCAAGGTCGAGAGACAGAACAGAACACTGTGCCAAGCCATACGAGCAGCTCATTCAGAAGGTAAAGACTGGCGTAAGGAAATGTACACATTCTTACTGGCCTATCACTCCACTCCACACTCTGTTACTGGTTGCAGCCCTGCTGAGTTATTGTTCAGACGGCAACTCCGTACTAAGTTGCCAGAGGTGAGCCGTATCGGTTCCTCTGCAGTGGGAGATGCTGCAGTGAGACAGAGAGATTTTGTTCAAAAGGAAAAGGGTAGACAGGTGGCTGACAAAAGATGAGCAGCAGTGGACAGCATGATCCAAGCAGGCGATTGTGTTCTGCTCAAAAAACCGAAACAGAACAAGTTGACCACAGCATTCGAGCCTGAGCCGTACCATGTTGTGGAGAAGGAAGGACCATCTGTCATTCTGGAAAAAAAATGGTGTGAAGTGCATGAGACATGTTTCTTCGGTCAAGAGATGGGTTTCACCACAAATTCCGAGTGCTGACATGGATGATGCCTGGATGGGACCAGACCATGTGTCTAAAGAACCATCTGGACATGTGTCTGTTAGAGAACAATCTGTACGTAGGCCTCGGAGGATCAGGAGGGAACCTCTTGCACTGAAGGATTATGTTAGATAGGCAGTTGCCATTAAAGGGCAGGATGATCCCTGGCACTGTCTGGGTGGCAGGGTAGTCTACCCCTAGCCATCAAGGTAATTGATTGTGTTTGTGTTATTGGACTGAGGTTTTGGAGAAGTTCTTTCAAGGACATTTTAAGATGGGGAAAAAACAAGAGGAAAAGAAACATACAAGGGAAAACCGGGTTTTCAGTTGTTTTAAAGAGTTGTTAATGTTTCTAATTTCTATGTTGATTTAAGGTGTTACAAGTCTAATATCTGTTGGGCAAAGATGTTTATTAAGTGATGTTCAGGCTAAGTCAAAATAATAATTGAAATGACAGTATGCTGTATTGGAAAGTATGCATTCTTCTGTATTGCTCAGTTTTATGTTGAGAGTTTTGAGATGTGGTTAATTTTGATGAATAAGCATATATTTCCAAGAAAAGGAGGGATGTAGGGTAGTGACCTGTAGGGGGAGCTAGAGGAAAGGGAGAGCAAGGTGTATGTGAATGGGGAGAGTGAATAAAAGAAGTGTGTTCACCTAGTATGCGTCTGCAAATGTGTATATTTGATAAGATAAACATTACACTTTGCTAATAGAGTAAAGTGCAATTTTAAGAGACGTGTATAAATTGTACTTTTCCAAAAGATAAAATTGCAAGCAGATTTGTTGATCGTCTATATGGAAAGCAACATGTTAAATATGTTAAATCTGAACGTAACAATTGAGTTGTGATGCACAAGACACATTATTTGACATTTTCTTTATTTGTATGTTCAGTTTTACAGTGCTTCCTTCAAGTAAACGACACTCAATTAAAACCTGGCATCTGAGTCTTTCTTGGAGGAACTTGTTAGCTATCTGCCAAGCTAGTCAGGCTCAAGTGCTTCAGCAGTCATCCTAGTAGGTGCAGAATAGTAAAAAGACATAACTTCAGGCGGAAATACAAAGCCCCAGCCACCAGCGAACTCCAGCTCTCCGGCTTAAATGCAAGGCAAGTAGTCACAATGACCCAACCTATTGAAGAAGACGTGAGTGTACAACTAGAAATAAGATCATGTTGCTCCAGGACCTCGCGTTCAAGTCAGTTTTCAACAGCCAGTGGAATGGCTATCAGAGCACGTGCAAAGGCAGAAGCAGCACGGGCGCAATTAGCTTTTGCAAAGAAAGAAGCAGAGATGATGAAAGAAGAAGCATACATTGTGGAAGAAGCAGCTAGAAAGAAAGCGGAGCTTAAAGCAAACTTACACACACTGCAGATAGAAAGAGCAGCTGCAGCTGCTGTTGCAGAAGTAGAGGTGTTGGAGGCAGCTGCTGAGGAAGAGCTCGGAGAGACAGATTGTAAAAGTTCCATAAGGTTGTCACTACAAAACTTAACACAGTTTCCCAGTGAAAGTGTTTTCTGTCCTGTCAAGCAACACTCAGTCACAAATCCACTTCCAGACTTAAAGACACTCGATCTCTCTTGTCCACTAGTGCACCAGCAGAAAAAGGACAGTGGTGGGACAGCTAGCTATATGAGAAAGACTAAAGTACAGTCAGGTGAAATCAGTGACTATGAGTTCAGGGAGTTACCTGCTCAACGTCCTATAAAGCAGAACACTAACTGGAATTCTGTTAGCAATCCCTTTACTGCAAGCTCTCCAAGAGAACCCTACCACTATAGTGAGCAGTCACATGGTGCAAGATTCCAGCATATTGATTTCCAGTCCAGTCAGTGGCAAGCAAACCCTTCAACTACGATGGACTTAGCAAAACACTGCGGCGTGAGAGGGTAAGCTCAGGATTATCAAAATTTGATGATCAACCAGAGGATTACTGGGCTTGGAAGGCATCCTTTCTTAGCGCCACAGAAGATTTGAATCTCACAGCCACAGAGGAGCTTGATTTACTTTTTTAAGTGGTTTGGACCATCATCCTCTGAACAGGCTCGGAGAATCAAAGCAGTTCACATTCACAATGCCAGAGCTGGCCTTAGGATGGTATGGCAAAGAATAGAAGATAGTTATGGTTATCGAGTATTATGTAGTATGTATTAGATAGTATGACGTAATCAAGAATGCTTTACTCAAAAAGGTTGAACAGTTCCCAAGAATCCCAAGTTGAGACAACCTTAAACTGAGAGAACTAGGCAACGCACTGTTGGAACTTGAAGCGGCATGAGCCGATGGATTCTTACCGGGGCTCAAATATCTCAATACATCACATGGAGTCAACCCAATTGTGCAGAAGCTTCCACTATACCTGCAAGAGAAATGGATCACATTAGGAGCACAGTATAAAGAACAAAACCTTACCCTCCGTTTTCTGTCTTTGTGAAGTTTGTCTGCGATCAGGCTAGAGTCCGTAACGATCCAAATTTCGCTGATATAGCAATTGGAAGTTCAAATTTTGTTAAGACAGAGAGAGGTCCCCCGTATAATCCATATACGAAACAGAGGGTAGCCACCAGGAAATCAGAAGTGTTTGCAGATCTTGAAAAAAATCATTCAAAGGCTACAGAGAAATGGGTAAATGACCCCGAGAATCAATGCCCTCTGCATAACAAACCCCATCCGCTGAGAAAATGTCGTAGCTTCCGAGGCAAAACGTTAGATGAGAGGAAATCTTACCTCAAAGACATGAACATCTGTTTCAGATGCTGTGCATCATCAAGCAATTTTGCCAAAGACTGCGATAGACCTGTACAGTGTAAAGAATGTAACAGCAATCAACATCCAATTGCGTTACATCCAGGTCCAGCACCTTGGAAAGCTAGCAAATGCACCTCGATTGAAGACCAAGGCGGGAAGCAACCAACAACTGAAGCCTCATCAGTGACATCCAAATGCACTGAAATTTGTGGAAATGGTACAAGCTCAAGATCATGTTCCAAAATATCTCTTGTCAAAGTATATCCAGCAGGACAAAAAGAAAAAGCTATCAAAGCCTATGCTGTTCTTGACAAACAAAGCAATAGGTCTTTGGCCAAAACACAATTCTTTGATCATTTTGGCATTAAAGGAAATGGAATCCCATATACTCTGAAAACATGCTCTGGAATAATGGAAATAGCAGGTAGACATGCAAGTAACTTTGTTGTAGAATCATTCGATGGTAAAACCCGAATCTCCTTACCCAACTTAATTGAATGTGACATGCTTCCAGATGACAGGTCCGAGATACCGTCACCAGAGATTGCTAGACACCATCCGCGTCTCAAAGCTGTGGCAGATGAGATCCCAGCTGTCGACCCGTGCAGCTACTCTCTTGCTTCTCGGCTGAGACATACTGTGAGTGCATAAGGTTCTAGAACAGTGCAGCGGACCTCACAACGCGCCCTTCGCACAAAGTCTAGAGCTTGGTTGGGTGATCATTGGAGAGGTGTGTCTTGGAAGAACACACAAACCTGCTGATGTCAGTGTTTTCAGAACTAACATTCTGAGTAATGGTTGCTCATCCATTCTTTCACCGTGCACTAGTAGCATATTTGTAAAGGAGAAGTTTGACAACACAGTGTCGCATTGCAATCCTCGAAGCGATGTAGCTACAGCTGTTTCTGATACAGAGGACTTTGGCAGCAGTGTGTTCCAATGTACATCCCGTGATGACAAAGTAGGAATGTCAATCGAAGACAAAGTATTCCTTGACATTATTAACAGGGAGGTTTACATGAATGACTCTAATTCATGTGTAGCGCCATTGCTCTTCAAACAAAATAAGCCTCGCTTACCTAATAACAGGTTCCAAGCCGCCAGACGCCTTGAATCTCTACGACACACTCTGTAAAGAAAACCAGATATGAAAGAACACTTCTTCAAGTTCATGCAGACGATGTTTGATTCTGATCAGGCTGAACTTGCACCCACAATGCATCCACAGCAGGGATGTTGGTACTAGCCCATTTTTAGTGTTTACCATCCACAGAAGAAGAGTCAAATATGTGTTGTATTTGATTCCAGTGCTAAATATGAAGGTACCTCCCTCAACGATGTGTTACTTAGGGGACCAGACTTGAACAACACACTGTTAGGCATTCTCATCCGTTTTCAAAAGGAACATGTGACAGTCAAGGCAGACATACAGCACATGTTTTATTGTTTCATTGTCCGTGAAGACCATAGAGACTTCCTCAGACTTCTATGGTTTAAAGATAACAATCCATACAAACAGATTGTGGACTACCGCATGAAAGTGCATGTGTTTGGGAACAGTCCGTCACCTGCTGTGGCAATACATGGTTTGCGAAGAGCTGTTCTGCTAGGAGAAGATAAACACGACAAAGAGGTGAAACAATTTGTGATTCGGAATTTCTATGTGGATGATGGACTTGCTTCATTTCCATCCAGTGAAGAAGCTATCAACTTGTTGAAATGGACAAAGGAAATACTTGCAGAATCATACATCAGACTGCACAAAATAGCCTCTAACAGTAGAAAGGTTATGGAAGCATTCTGCCATGACGACTTGGGCAAGGATTTGCAAGACATTGAGTTACCATCAGATCCCTTACCTTTGCAATAAAGTCTGGGACTCATGTGGAATCTGCAAACGGACAATTTCACTTATTATGTGTCAAAGGAAGAGAAGCCGTTTACCAGAAGAGGCATCCTTTCTGTGGTCAATAGTCTTTATGATCCTCTGGGTTTCTTAGCCCCTGTAACAGTACAAGGTAAGGTGTTAGTCAGAGAACTAGCCAATGATCAATGTGATTGGGATTCTCCCATACCAGCTGAAAGAGTAGATCAGTGGAGAACACAAGCAGAAGGTTTTACGTGTATGTTGTCAACAGAGTTGCTCAGATCAGAAGGTCTACTCACCCAAATCAGTGGCAGTTTGTCAGTACAGACCAAAATCCTGCAGACAATGGAACACGTCCCATATCACCAGAGCTACTGAGCCATACAAACTGGTTTACAGGCCCTGAGTTTTTGCACAAAGATGGACTAAACGATGACACATTTCATCCAGAGATTACAACCTTGTGGAGCCAGACACAGATGCAGAGCTACAGACACATGTGTCAGCTTTAATTACCAAAGCCTCTGAGAAGAAATTCAACTCACAGCGACTTACACACTTCTCCAGCTGGAAAGTACTCACTGGAGCCATGGCTAGTCTTGTACGCAAGACCAGGTCCTATTCTGGAAACCTTAACTCCAAAACGGATAACGGAGTGTGCCGACCTCATTAAAACAGTCCCATAGTGACACCTAGTGGTCGTAGCAAAATTGATGTCTTAAGTGTGTACCTCTAGAGTTGCTGTAGTTAGTGTTGCGTCAGAAGAAATTCAACAGAACGCTGTATTTCTCTGCCATGTGGTTTGATGTTACAAAAGCCTTGGAAAATATATGTCTGTGAGTATTTAGTTCAGTATTTTTCTTTGTTAATAGAGTAAAGTGCAATTTTAAGAGAGGTGTAGAAATTGTATTTTTCCAAAAGATAAAATTGCAAGCAGATTTGTTGATCGTCTATATGGAAAGCAACATGTTAAATATGTTAAATCTGAACGTAACAATTGAGTTGTGATGCACAAGACACATTATTTGACATTTTCTTTATTTTTATGTTCAGTTTTACAGTGCTTCCTTCAAGTAAACGACACTCAATTAAAACCTGGAGTCTTTCTTGAAGGAACCTGTTAGCTATCTGCCAAGCTAGTCAGGCTCAAGCACTTTAGCAGTCATCCTAGTAGAGGCAGAATACTTCTTTTAAACTAAAAATAGGAAAGTATACTTTGTCTACTTTTTATGTACTTCTCAGAAATATACTTAAAATGACATTTAAGTATACCTGACTTATACTTAGAAAGTCTAAATATTTGTGCTCCTAGAATCCGTGTTTTCATTGTTATATGGTAGGGGGCGCTAGTACACATCTTCTTTACAGAATTTCCAAAAAAAAAAAAACACAAGTGAAGAAGAAACTGAAACAACAGATGCTTCCACATGTAATCTAACACGATCATCTGACATAAAACAGCATCAAATCTGTGTAACGTTATGGAATAAAATGTCGACCAATGAAGAGGTAATAATGACTGTCAAGCTTTGGGGTGTTGATTGACTCCATCTACGTTTTGATTATCATTCTGAATCCAATTCATATTCTTTTTTCAGCTTTTTGCTCAAATGTTGTTTATTTCTTTATTTTTCATTTATGAAACTTACCCACATTCAAGTGTTTAAAAAAATAATGCAAGAATCTAGAATAAAATGTTTTTATTTACAAGCAGATACTGTTTTTTTTTTCATTTAATGTTTTGTATGTTCAGATATTCATATAACAAAATATGTACAAATTAATACCTAAATAGGGACATATACTTAAAGTATGATGTAAAGTACACTTAAAAAAAAAAAAAAAAAAAAAACTTACGAGTATACTTTCAGTATAAAACTACTAAACTACTCGTTTACTGAGACTATACTTCAAAGTGTACTAAAAATGCTACTACAAGTATTTAATTAGTAAACTATCAGTATACCTTTAAGTTCACTTTTAGTATAGTTGCAGTACAAGCTAAAAACTTTGATGTATACTAGTTGTGTACTCAATTTACTACTGTTATACTTAAAGTTTACTTAAAAGTATGCTTGTATATACTAGAAAGTGGGCCAATTTAGTCCCAAGGAGTATTGAAATAGTACACTTATAAGTATACTACAAGTACACTGATATTTGTATACTTACTACATAAAGTATACTTAAAATATACTTGAAATTTTCTTAAGTATACTTAAAATAAACTTGAATTACAATACTTTTTGGTAAGGGCAGCTTTGCTTTCAGTGTAGATACAGTGTGGATATTTCACACATGTATCTTGCTATAGTAATTTTGTGTCTGTTTTAGGTCAGTCTGGGTTCTCTAAAGTGCAAAAGACGAGTAATGTAACATTTTTTCAATTTGAAAATTGTTTATAATCAGTTCTTTAAAAACTAGATTCATGAAGTATGAAGCTAATACTTAGAATTAAGTTTGAGCTGTTTTAACAGTCTACCCAGACCCCAAACAGAACATGAGGTTGTCAAAGACAAGATAATACACATCAAGAACAAGTACACTTAAAGTAAAGAGTAATTGTTCATGGTTTGACAATCTAGGTGCTCTTCAGAGCCTCTCTAGCTGCTTTTACGCGTAACACAAGGGCACTTATGCCTATACCAAATTCACATCACCTTCATAAAAGACTTTCAGCAGAGATTCATTATTTTTCCACCCTTCACTCTATCTCTGCCTGAGATAAAGTAACCGTCTATTTCTGTTGCTTCTGAAACATGAACACAGTTGTTCTAATAATTCAGAAAGACTGATACAGCCTCGCAACTTTAATATAAGAAGTCAAGCAATCAGGCCCTGATTTAAATCTGACTGAAGGCATAAAGCCCTGAGGTAAAGGAGGAGGGCAGATCTGCCACTGAATAAATGAATGTAATCCATCTTTGGGCCAGGGGTGAGATACAGGTCCGCATCTCTGATACATACACACACACACACACACAGACAAACAGTTGTCCGAGAGCGACCCTTTAAATGTCTGGAGGCAAGCTGAAAATAGGGAGCTTAATAATGAGGATTTACTGTCCGCAGTCAGTTTTCTTGTAAATGACTACAAAAAGAAGTACATAAAGTCTTTTTCTTTTTGTTTCTGTATACAGTGAGCTGTGCACTGACAACAATATGCAGCGATGGAGGGTATTTCTGTGTTTACCATAAGCATTTTCATGCCATCATCAAATAAAGGAGCCATGTTATAATATAAGCTTGTAAAGGATCATTTCTAAAATGGACAGCTCTGACTCTACATTCTGATTGGATGAGCACATTGCGTTTATAAAATGCTACTGCATTTATATATTACTGTAAAGAGCCAACAGATTATTTCTGCAAAGTGTTTTTAGTGAATCAAAAACATACATGACCAGTGTAGTCAGGTTTACAAATAAGTATTTTAAATCAAAAATCTTTTGAATCAAAACATGTAGCATGACCAGTGTAATCTAATTAACAAACAAATGACCCATTTATATATATATATATATATATATATATATATATATATATATATATATATATATATATATATATATATATATATATATATAATCTGAATCAGAAACATGCAGCACAACTAGTATAGTCCTAATCACAAACATATGACTCGAATGGTTCTTCTTAGTGAATCAAAAACATCAGTGTGACCAGTCGGAATAACAAACAAATGAATCTTTAAATTATTTATTCATTTTTTAATGAATAACAAACAATCACAAACAAATGAGTCTTTAGAATGATTATTTTTTGGTGAATCAAAAACATACAGACCAGTGTGGTGTGAATCGCAAACAAATGAGTCTTAAATTGGTTATTTTTCAGTGAATCAAAAACATACAGCGTGAGCAGTATAGGACAAATAACAAACACTCTTTTAAAATGGTTATTTTTTAGTAAATCTGAAACATATATTATGGCCAGTATGGTCTGAATCTCAAACAAATTACCTTTTAAATTGGTAACAAATGACTCTTTATAATGGTTATTTTTCAGTGAATCAAAAACATACAGCATGATCCAGTGCGGTCCAATTCACAAACAAATTACTTTTTTAAGCTGGTTCTTTTTTCTCTTTTAAGCTGGTTCTTTATCGTCTGAATCTAAACTTTGTCAAAAGCATTTCAATGCCTAGTGTATCTGTGCAGATGACGAATGAATGACTCTTGATATTGACTAATACATGTAACTATTGAACATTGGTGTGTTTTCTAATATTGTTTTGTAAGAGCTACTCATAGTCGTGCTGTTTTAGGTTGTAAAATCAGTGTAAATCCCATCCTCTCATGGCTTTTTGTTTTATTCTGCTCTGGATGGGCTTCCCAAGGCGCCATTGCTCTGTTTTCCTTTCTCTCACTTCATTCTGTCTCCAATGCCAGCATCAGCGCAGATTAGTCACACTGTACTGTCACTAATACAAGACAGACAAACTCCGACAAACACATATTCTCAGATAAACACCCAGACAGAACCGCATACATACTCGCTGCTCTCACAGACTGAGGTTACTCCGAGGGGAAGAGACTTATAATTACTTTTCCTTCCGTCAGTGTTTTACCAAAGTGTGACAGCTATTGATTTCTCAAAGGTGATTTTGGTTTGTCTGTCTGCGTTCGTGAGGATGCGTATCTTTTTGACCCTTCTCTGCCAGTGTGATTTCATAAATTGTTAATAATCCGCATGTTTGTGCATTTTGCACCAGAGAAGAATGAAAGTACCTTTACTGCCCTCAAAACAACATCTGCCACCGGTTTTAAGGAGGCCAACCTCCCTCTTAAAATGAAATTTTATTAGGGTGTTAAAAATGACTGCTGAAACTTCAGAGAGTTATTTTTAGAAGTGAGAAGGCGGCCACAACATTTAGCTATAAATGAAACTGCATCTCAAAAATGTTGCATTAATGATTAAATCTGAAATAGTGCTCAAATCACACACACACACACACACGTTTCGCTATCCTTGTGGGGACTTCCATAGGCATAATGGTTTTTCCACTGTACAGACCGTATATTCTATTGCCCTACACCAACCCTACACCTAAACTTAGCCCTCACAGGAGACTTTTTTCATTTTTAGATTTTCAAAAAACTTCATTCTATGTGATTTATAAGCTTCTTTACCCGTGGGGACCTCAATTTAGGTCCCCACCGTGACACGAGTCCCCATGAGTCTGTGTGTATTCAGGTTTAAGTCCCCACCTGAATAGAAAAACAGGTACACACACACACACACACACACACACACACATATATTCCAGAATCAGTTAAATTGTTTATATCATACTCAAACTCACATAATATCCCTAAACTCATTTTATACTGTTGGTAAGGTTGTAACAAATGCCAAAACAGGCTTTTATGGCCATTTTATGACCTCTTTTTGACCCTTAGAATAAAATAGACTTCTGAATGTTCATTTTTATTTATTTGTTTGTTTGTTTGTTTGAACTATACAGTGTTGCTTTGGACCCCATTGACGTTCATTGTATGCACAGCTGAAAAAAAATTCATAATTTCATAATTCATACTATTTTTAGATAAACTCTCTCTTTAAGATCAGACTGAAATGATCAGAGTTGTTAAAATGTTAAAATAAACTTGTGATTTTTCTGAAGGATATGCAATGTTGTGTGCATTATTTTAGTTTCATTGATACACTATTGTTGCTTTTTTAATATTTTGAATTAGAATTTTTTATATTTTTATTTTAATTTTAATTAAAGTTTTAGTAATTTTATGGTGTTTTCTGTCATTTTTATTAGTTGTTTTTCTATGTGTCTACTTTATTTATTTATTTGTTTATTCAATTTTGCTTTAGTTATTTTAGTATCTCATAAAACTCAATGCAAATGAGAAATGTTGCCTTGGCAATTAGCTGATATAAGTTATTTTATGATTATTTTACTTTGGTTAACGTTTATTTACCTTTAAAAAAATGAAATGGTTTTGTTTTTAGTTTTAGTTATGGATAATAACCCTGATTGTGCTACACACAGCCAGAATCAGCACAAGAACTGACAGTATTTTCCCAAATTTTACTCTCATTATTAGTTCTTCTACTGTTCAGGAATAATAATCTCATTGTGATGGACCAAGTTGTTGAACACCAAACTGGTGATGTTTGAAATATTTATCCATCTTTCAGACATCAGAAAGTTGTGGAAGCACAGAACTGGAATAAAACAGTATGTTTTCTCACCACAGTGAACTGAAGGAAACGTCTCGGGTTACCCATGTAACCATGGTTCCCTTATCGAATGGGAACTCGTACCGTGTCCCCTGGAGGACACTTTGGGGAACGCCCTCAGCAGGACCGGTGTCTGAAGTGCATGTGGAAATACGACAATGAACTTGACATTGGCCTATGAAGTGTTACTAGTGTGACCATGAGTATAAAATGGCACCTGTAGAACACGTCATCAGCTTCTTGTCTTCAGGAGCCGTTTGTTTGTGTGTGCTTGTGTGACAGGACGTTTAAAAAAAAAAAAGAAAAAAAAAAAGGGAGGCATGAGTGAGCGCAGTTTTAAAAGATGTGGCCCACCGTGTGAAAGGTATATCAGACCTAGCGATTCTCATGAGCTATGTGTGGTGTGTCTGGGGGCGCAGCATGCAAGGTCGGCTCTCGAGGGAGCCAGCTGTGCTCACTGGGATCGTTTCACAGTGAAACAGCTGTGCTCCCGCTTGGCTCTGTTTACAGAGGACGGAAGCCAAGCATCTGCACCTCGTGGTGCTGGACCCGCTGCTGCCGAGGCAGAGCGCCGTCTGCACTCATGGGGCTTGCAGTTAGATCTGGCTGATGAGCTTGGGACGAGTCTCTCCCTATTCCAATCCTCGGTCGCCAGCTCTGTGGCTCTCGAACCGGATATGGAAGCCCGGTCTCCGGTTTCTTCTGATCCGGCAGAGAGCATGTTACTCGGCCGGTCTAGCTCCGAGGAGAAAGACGTGACAGGAGTCGAGGCAGACACTACATCACTAACCATCGCCTCCTCGTCACCCGCGTATGGGGAACTCTTGGACGTCATGACCCGCGCCACTGCCAGGCTGACCCTGGACTGGTCGGTGGAGACGCAGGATCGCGTATCTAGTAGCCGTCTGGATGAGCGCTTCCTAGCAGGGCATAAATGCTCCACCCCTCAGAGACTTCCATTTCTCCCTGAGCTTCACAGCGAGCTGTTGAGGTCATGGAGGAATCCTTTTTCTGCCCGCGTCTTTCCCCCTAGCAAGTCCAACTACGCTAATGTGAAGGAGTTGGAAGACAGCGGGTACACAAAGATGCCTCGGATGGAGGAATCCCTTGCGGGTTATCTCGCAGCTCCCCAGGCATCTTCGTGGAAGGCTCCTACCTTGCCTTCGAAGCCGTGCCAGTTTACATCTAGGCTTGTGGGCAAGGCATACGTGGCGGCTGGGCAGGCGGGCGGTACCCTGCATACTATTGCTGTATTGCAGGCACACCAGGTGGACCTGCTAAAGGACGCTGATGCAGCGGGGTGTGTGGCTCCTGCTGAAATCAAGGAGCTCCGCCGCTCATCTGATCTTGCCCTCCGTGCAACCAAGCAAGTGGCTCGCGCCATCGGACACTCTCTTGCAGCACTCATTGTCACGGAGACGCATTTATGGATTAACCTGTCGGGGCTAAAGGAGAAGGACAGGTCCTTTCTCCTTGATGCCCCAGTTTCGCCTGCCGGGCTTTTCGGAACTGCTGTCGAGACAGTAGTCCGTAAGTTCAGGGAGGCGAAGGTTAAGTGAGCGGCGTTTGAGTGCTACATCCCTCGCCGTAGGCGGCGTCCTTTCAGTCAACCACCTGAAGCTGAGCCTCTCGCCGGGCCCAGCTGGCGGCAGGGTCAGAAGGCGAGCATAGCTGCGACAGCCCCGCCTCCGAGGTGTCGGAGCGCTGGGCAGCGACCTCACTCGAGGCAGAGACAGAACCTCAGGGAAATTCATTTTAAAAAAAAAAGCCCCTTACTTGCCTCAGTTGAATGTTGATTTCTTTTCTCAACTTTATGTTGTCTTTTGCAACTTGGGATAATATATTTCCTCCTTCTACTCAATTTTTTTTGTCATGTATGGGGGATCAGTCCCTGATTTCAATTCGTAGTTTTTCCAGTACAACGGCGGCTTTCCCGTTGTATCAGTGTTGAGTTGTGAGATGTGTTGAGGGAAGTGGGCTATTCCGTGAATCGCCTCCCACTCCTTCAGCTACTTTTCTCTCGGTAATACGAACTGTGTTATGGGTTTAGAGAGTCCTGCACAAAACTGTGAGATGTGTTAAGAAGATGGGCAGTATTGCAGCTTGCATTCCCACTTCTTAATCTGTTGCGCAATAAGGCAGGGTGATTCCCCCTCTGTTTTGCGCTTAACATTGTGAGATATATGCGAGAAGGGTGGGCTATTCTGCGGCTCGCGTCCCACTTCCTCTGCTGTAATCTCCTCACAATATTATACGGTTTGAAGTAGACGGGAGGTATGTGGAGATGGTGGGCTATTCCGCGGCTCGCGTCCCACTTCCTCAGGCTGTGATCCTCACAATGTCAAGACGGTTTAGAGTAGATGGGCTATATCGTTTCTCACGTTCCCACTTCTCGCGTTCCCACTTCTTGTAATTGACCGTGTGATAAGCGCAGGGAGGGTTTTTCCCTCCGTTTGTGTGCACAAATGTGAGAAGTACGCAGAGATGGTGGGCTATTCTGCGGCTCGTGTCCCACTTCCTCAGCTATGATCCTCACAATATTATGATGGTTTAAAGTAGATGGGCTATATCGTTTCTCACATTCCCACTTCTTATAACTTGCAGTGGTTAGCACAAGGGTTTTTTTTCCCTCCATTTGTGTGCACAGATGTGAGAAGTACGCAGAGATGGTGGGCTATTCCGCAACTCACGTCCCACTTCCTCGGCTATGATCCTCATAATATTATGATGGTTTAAAGTAGCTGGGCTATATCGCTTCTCACGTTCACACTTCTTATATTGAGATACTAACGTTTGGGAAAAGGGGTAGTATCGCCTCTCGCGTTACCAATTCTTAGCACTGTTGTGCAAGAAGGCCTTCTTATTGCGCTTAGGGTTGTGAAGCGTATGTACGATGATGGTGACTGAAACTGGCCCGCTTCGACTCCGACCCTTACAGTGTGTTGGCAGCTGCTGGTGTGTTTCTGGGGGTGAGAACTTCTTAGAGTTTCTGGCTTATGCCTGCCGATAGGTACTCATTCCTTCAGCATGGTGGTGTGGGTATTCATTCCCCAAAGTGTCCTCTAGGGGATGCAGTGCGAGTTCCCGTTCGATAAGAGAACATCTCAGGTTACCCATGTAACCATGGTTCCCTGAGAAGGGGAACGAGACACTGTGGCCCCTTGACATGCTTCAGGCATTCCTGTGCACGTCTCCTACAGACAAGAAGCTGATGACCAGTTCTACAGGTGCCCTTTTATACTCATGGTATAATGAGACTGCTCCCCCACAAGGGGGAGCAGTTTCCGAGCTGGAACACAGATATCCTCAAACAGCAGATTCCAAATAAAGATTCAGCGCTTATCTGAGAGAGCTTGTGCCCAAGGGGAACCCAACCCAGTCTTAGACGCCAGGCTAGAATATAGCTGTCCTCAGACCACTATATTCTAAAACAAAGCAAGCCTAAGCTGGAGCGTAATCATCCGCAGATGGCTATACTCTGAGCAGAGACTGTTCACTTATCACATGGCTAAACACAGGAAGGAACATTCCCCGTAATCACTCTCGATTACTGAAACACCCTGGGAGAGAAAGCTTGCAGCATCTTTCCACAGAACATTCAGTATATCCATGCCCAGCGAGGCTCTCCACACACAATAACATGCATATTAGAGAGGCACGGCTGAGCTGAATATATATATGCAAAATATATATTTCGCATGCCCGGAGCTAAAACGACTCGGTGCTCACGCTTCATCATTATAGCAACATGAGCAATATCTGCGGCATCAGGCAACCCAAATGTAAAGGATATGCAGACACCACAGATCAAAGCAATCGTTGCGAGCTGAGATAAACCGAGCTGCGGCAACGGCCCGAGACACAAACGCTTTGCTCCACATCCCTAGGGAATAGGAACAAATGCGAGCGGAGCGTATCAAAGTGACTCATCACAAAGAGCGTGTGGTCGCCGAGACAAAGACGCAAAGATTAGAATATGCCCTCGAGTGTTAGAATCCCAACACGGAGGCACATATTCCTCAAAGCACTGCTCGACTCACCAGGATGATCTTTCACACACGAGAACAGGCAGACGGCTCCGAAGACAACAAAAGTTGGTGACGTATTCAGCAGGTGCCCTTTTATACTTTGGGTACCCGCCTATGACGTCATGGGCTACGTGGACCAATAGGATTGGAGTTGTTTTACATATGCTTCAGGCACCAGGTCATGCGGCTGCTTTCCCCAAAGTGTCCACCAGGACACAGCGTTGAGTTCCCTAGAAGGGGAACTTTGATGCCTCAATATGACCCATTTAATCTGGATGTTGGCTTTTAATTAGATGAGGCTCTTTCTTTAGCCGCTTTACGTCTCAGTCTGAGTGGAAAGTCGCTAGAGGCGCCAAGCTATATGTTCCTCTTAATCATTAGAGTTCAATTTGTAACATTTGTGCCTCCAATTAATCAGTACAATCCTGATAATGCACACCTAAGGTTATACATATGTTTGGGAGCCTGAGTGTCCACAGGTGAAAAATTGGAGCTGTCTGGAGATTAATCATGTTTGGGTGGAAGGAGAGCGAGAACGAGTGAGAGATGTGCCACGTCTCTGGAGGAAACGGCTTTAGGCATGAGTGACTCTCAGTGGGTTAAGTGACTCGAAGCTGATTAATTGGCAACCTGTTGAATGCTGGGAAAGGGACAGACATTATAAAGCACAACGCAAAGGCCACAGTAGATATCTCTCGCTCACTCTTTCGGTCTTTCCCTTGGGTAAAATGATTCCATTGGACAGAGATGTCTCGCCTCGAGGTGCCAGAGGCACATGTCAATAAAGACCCTCCAGGTGAAAATGTGATGAGGTGCATGTGAAGGCAGAGGTTAAAGGTCAAAGGTGAAGCTTTTAAACTTGGTAGCAATTTGTATTTATTATTAAGTGCTTGTGTAGCCAAACATTTAGTTGATCGAAATTGCAGCTTATTCTAAACAAGAAAAGGTTGCTTTGACAGGAAGAGACCTTCTGATTGACATGTAAATCAATCAATCACAATATTTTAGTTTTTAATTTCATTTTGACTTTAGGTAAAGTTTTAGTAATTTTGTGTTGTCATTTCTTTTTAATTAATGAATTTATTTAGTTGTTTTTAAAGGTTTTTATATAATTTATATTGTTGTAGTTTTTTTTTTTTTTTTTTTTTCATTAGGGGCCAAAAACAGAAGGTGCATGGGCACCTAGTGTATCTATTGGTGTTCTTTTTTCTTCTTCTTCTTCTTCTTCTTCTTCTTCTTCTTCTTCTTCTTCCACTCTTGAGTCTATGCAGCCCATACAACCGCTTGCGAGAAAGTTGTGAAATTTGGCACACTGCTAGAGGATAGTCTCAACATTAACCACAACAAATTTGGAGTCTCTAGCGCCACCACTTGTCCAAAATTTCACTCATGTTTATGCTAATAACTTTTGAACCGTAAGGGCTAGAAACAATATTATGTTTTCCTCTGATTCTTTGGCTCAAGCTGATTCACATACACTATAACAAGTCATTTTCCGTCATGAGAAATTTTCCGCCATTTTGAATTTTCTGGAAAACCTACTTTTTCGAACTCCTCCTAGGCTGTTGCTCCGAATTTCATGAAAATTGAAGCAGATCATCTTCAGACTATGCCGACAAAAAGTTATGGAATTCAAGTTGATTCGTCCAGCCGTTCTCAAATAACACGCAAACGAATTCTATGAAAAGCACAAAAAAATGGATGCGAGGCTATATCTCCGCAACGGTTTGTCGTATTGAAACCAAACTTGGTGTGTGTTATAACAAGCATGACCTGAGGCTAGCTGCAGTGTTTCGGCGCAGCGCCACCTAGTGGTCAGGAGATATGAAAATGGCTATTTTTACTTATAACTTCTGAATGGTTTTGCCAAAAATCACAAAACTGCTCTCTTTAGATTTGGTGCAGCATGCCGAGTCGAACCGTACCCAATTTTCCCATGTCGGCCATTTTGAATTTTATAGTAAAATGCTGTATTTTACAAATGCATTGACATATCATTATGGAACTCGGTATGCATCTTCGGCACCATGCTCTGAGGGTAATCAAAAAGTTTGGGGGCAGCGCCACCTTGTAGTCAAAAGTTATAATGAAATTTCTAAAAATGCTAATAACTTTTGTTTATATTAGCCTATTGTAATGAGACTGATGTCGATAGATTCCTTGGTTCATGCCGAGAACATTGATACCAATTATGACAAAATTTGCTGAACTTCCTATCTGCCATTTTGATTCATGTTGGAAACCTACTTTTTCAAACTCCTCCTAGACCGTTGGTCTGATTTTCACCAAATTTAACTCGGATCATCTTCAGACCATGCTGGAAAAATGTTATAGATTTCGTGTCAATATACAAAACGGTTTTCGCTTAACGTATCAATGAATTTGCTGGAAAGATGCCAAACTGCATCTGAGGCTGTATCTCTGCGAAACTTTGACATGTTTACACCAAACTTTGTATGTGCCATTGTCACCTCACACTGACCACGCCACATCAATTTGGTGACAGCGCCACCTATTGGTCAAGAGTAATAAACAATTCATTAACTATTAATTATGAAATTTCCAAAAATGCTAATCACTTTTGATTGCATTAGCCTATTGTAATGAAATTGGTCTCAAATTATTCCTTGGGTCATACCGACAACAGCCATACCAATTATGCCATAGTAAACTTAACTTCCTGTCTGCCATTTTCATTCATGTTGAAAATCTACTTTTTCGAACTCCTCCTCAACCGTTGGTTCGATTTTCACCGAAATCGAGTCAGATCATCTTCAGACTGTTCTGACAAAAGTTATGGATTTTGTGTCGATAGACAAAACCGTTTTTGTACAGCGCCGCAACAAATTTTAGGCATGATGCCAAAATGACTCTGAGGCTATATCTCTGCAAAGCTTTGACATAATGACACCAAACTTTGTGTGTGTCATTGTCACCTCACACAGAACACACCAAAATGATTTGATTACAGCGCCACCTGTTTGTCAAAAGAGATAAGCCATTTAATCATGTTACTAGAGGTTGTATTTATGATTTTTCAGCCATTTCAATTACAATCATCCTAAAATTGTTTTTATTACTCATTGTTGCATTTGGTCGGATGCTCCATGCCATGTTTAGCTCCTCATTTTGCCTTTAGAGTGCTTGGCCCCGTAATTGCTGCTTGCAGCAATAGTTTAGTTTTTAGTACTTCAACTGAAAAAGAAAGGCAAAATAAATAACTTTAATCACAATAAATAAATAAATACATTATACCATAATAATGAGCCTGTAAACACAACCTTTTTCCTGTGTCATTGTTAGTTTAGAGTTTTAGGGCTGCCATGCTCACTGCTTAACACCATTCAATTTCTCATAACAATCTAGTTTGTTTTTGTTTTTTTGTTTTTTTCTCCATTAACAATAATAACACTGGTGGTATTTTTGGATTTTTTGAAGTTGTAAATAAAACTAAGAAAACAACATTTAGGTAAAATTCAAATAATTGTGTAACTTGCCATTTCTTTGTAATTACTTCTAAAATTTACTAGCAATTTCTGAGTGAAATTTGTTTCTATACCAAATTTTCAGAATACAGATTATTATTATTATTATTATTATTATTTTATTTTTTTTTTCAAATATTTTGAAGTTGTATAATAGCTTTGTGTGCTGAATGGGCTAGATACATAAGTTTGCAAGTTGAATTCGAGAACCAAATCAGTGTGAAGCCATTCAGACCAGTTTTGTTTACTGAATCAACTGATTCATAAAGAGATCTGATTCAAATAACAATTAGCTTCTTCTACATCAGAATTGTCAAACTTCAGTTTATAATTTGTGTGTATATAAATGAAGGTGTTAGTCATAAATGCTTTAGATGAGATGAGGACCATTAGCTTCATTTATGAACAAGCGCTTTGTTAATTCAGAGACATTTTAATAGATGATGATGAGGACGAAGTCTTTTCTTCAGGAGTGTGTAGTCTGTGCGTGTGATCCAAATATCAAGACACGTAACTCACTAAAGCTAGAATCACTCCACTGGATACAATTAAAGCAAAGCAACGCTCATTTTTCAATTTGCTCATGCCTTTCAAATTGATCACATTTTTTCTCCTCACTGCAGAAAGCCAATTGCCAAAGAAAAAAATATAGTTTGTCATTTCATAAGTATTTTGTTCTTCTTTCTAAGATGATTTGGAGTTTATCTGCTGTAAACTGATGGAAGGATTCACCTGAAGACAGTGACGCATAGCATTACAACTTCTAAGACAGCATTAAGGAGTTTGATTATCAAAAGACTCTCAAATAAACATGCATACTGCACAAGTAATATCAATTAGGCAGAGGATTTCTGAACGTTTGAGGCATTCCTTCTGGACTTCCATCTGATCCAATGATTATAAATGGCACATCCAGAACAGTAGATGGCAGAAGTGGACTATATTTTCTCCTATAGCGCAAGACCAAAGGTGGCCATGCTTTTCTTCTTCTCTCCTCTCCAACACATTTTAATGGTGTTTCTCTCTTATATAAGAATGCAGTGTATTTTATGCTGCTCTTATCTGCAAGAAATGACGTTGCACTTCCCCATCAGCTCTCCCACGTGTTTCATCATATCTGGAAAAGTGCCACGCTCAGTCAGAAATCACAGTCTTCCTCATTTCTCCCGAGTGATCTGCCTTTGATCACTGACCTAATTAATGGAGCAATTGATACATGCAAATATCAGATTAGCTATGCAAATGATCGTGCCACAAAAACATGCCCTCGTTTAGAAGTTACGGAGGACTTTTGCTCTGAATTACACATGCAGGCATCAGACAAGATCTTGCAAGCGATGCATTTAAAGTCAACGTGAAACTGTTCGAATCCATTTTACTTCTGTAATCTGATGTGATCAGTGAGAAAATATGAGGGTGGGGCTTGATTATATTCATTAGGAATTGATTGGATTGCAAAAAGCAGATGTTAAACACCAGAATGGAGCCAGTAGATGGTTGAAAAGTAAGAGGAATTCATGATGTAAACCAAGAGACATTTTAGAGGTATTTTGCTGAAATCTTGTGAAGACTATTTTATTTTATTTTATTCAAAACCTGAATGAATTCATTTTGTAGGATGCCAAAATACAAATGATATACATAACATGGTTGCTCTTTTCCATGCAGAGAATTGCAAATGAAGCTTCTAACCTTCAAAAAGTTTGCAAACGGACCGGACAAGTGGTCCATTTAACTCATATGATCAATGTAATTTTTAAATATTTAAGTTATATGATAGCTTTGTGTGATGATCCGACCAGATATCTGACTTTGCAAACTGAATTCGAGAACCGAATCAGTCTAAAACCATTCCCATCGGTTTTGTGTACTGATTCACGAGTCAACTGATTCATTGAAGAGACTCAATGAATGATTCTTCTCAGCATTTTCTCTGTTCTATTTTGTTTCCAAGTCATTTTCTAAAAAAAAAACCTGGCATTTTATATGATGAATATAGTCAGCTCTGTGAAGAATTGCTTATGTTCAAGGTTGCTTTGGAAAAAAATGTCTGCTAAATGCATAAATGTGAAAATACTCATGAACTGGCCATGAATTTCCGTCAGGAACTTGATTCATCAGACTTCAGTCTATTTCTCTGCTGCTTTTATGTCACATTGGCATTTTAAAAGAGTGTTTGCAATAAGCGTGTGTAACTTTGGTATTTTTGGCTGAACTATCACATATAGGAAGTAAATAGCGTCCATATTGACTTTAAAGAAGTCCAAAAAAATTAAAACAGAAGGCAAACATTTGAGAAAACGATATCGAATCATACAGGGGCGAGCAGAGGAGGATGAGGAGGACGATGGACTCGAGCCCCTGATGTGGAGAGAAAATAATGGAAAGGCAGAGAAGCTTAAAAAGTAATCTTTCTAAAATTACTTGATTTTTTTCCAGCAAGCCTGTGCCCTGTGCTAATAGCGATGGCTGTCACAGCTCTTTCTGCACTGGAGAGTCCAGGGATTAAGAGGGAGAGGAAGGCAGACCGGACACAGACGGGTCCGGTCCAGTGCTCAGAAACATGGAGACACTTCAAATGTTTGCTCAGATTTCACTTTCACAGTCCAAGTGTCTCTTTGTTTTACAGGGCGAGAGCAGGGCTAAGTGAATAGAAGAAAGTTTTAGGGGTTTGAGGCCCTCTAACCACAGATTAGATGAAGTCGACATGCTTTTTTAGTGAATGTCATTAGAGAGAGTATGTACAGTACAGTGGGAGACTGGGGCTAGTTGTCACACTGTTAAAGGGATAATTCATCCAAAACTGAAAATTCAGTCTTTGTTTACTCACTCTTATGTCATTCCAAATCAGTTCCAAATTTTGAAGAATGTTGATAATTGAACAGTTTTGGGTCCCATTGACTTTCACTGCATTCTTTGTCCATAACATGGAAGGCAATAGGAACCTAAACTATTTAGTTACCAACATTCTTCTTTTTTTTTTTTTTTTTTTGAAAGTCAGTTTCTGTGGGGAAACAATCCTTAAAGACCCAAACATTAAAATTTGCTAAAAATGTACTTACAGATTTGGAGAAATGTGTCATTCCATCACTTGCATCACAACATCACAATAATCCACAAGTAATCCACACCACTCTAGTCCATCAGTTAACATTTTAAGAAGACAAAAGCTGAAACAAATCTATCATTAAGACATTTTTAACTCCATAATCCATAATAACGCTTCCTCCAGTGAAAAAGTGTTCTGGTCTGAATCAGGAGAGAAATCTGCACAGATCAAGCACTGTTTACAAGCCAAAACAGCTCTAAACAAATATGTGGCTGGATTTTGATGTGAGAGACAACAGGAGATGCACTTTTTCACTGGAGGAAGCATTATTATGGATTATGGACTCGTCCACAACGTCTTGATGGATTTGTTTCAGCTTTTGTCTTCTCAAGATGTTATCTGATGGACTGGACTGGAGTGGAGTAGTGTGGATTACTTGTGGATTATTGGGATGTTTTTATCAGCTGTTTGGACTCTCATTCTGGCGGCATCCATTCACTGCAGAGCATCCATTGCTGAGACAGTGATGCAATGTTACATATATCCAAATCTGATGAAGAAACAAACTCATCCTATTCGTGAATGACCTGAGGGTGAGCATATTTTCAGCAAATTTTCATTTTTGGGTGTGCTACTCTTTTTAGGTTTTGGCATCAACATTTTCACTGTCAAGGGGAAAAATATACAGTTCATTCAAAGGGGTCATATAACGTTGCTAAAAAGAACATTATTTTGTGTATTTGGTGTAATGCAATGTGTTTATGCGGTTTAAGGTTCAAAAAACATTATTTTCCACATACTGTACATTATTGTTGCTCCTCTATGCCCTGCCTTTCTGAAACGTGCCGAATTTTACAAAGCTCATCGTTCTGAGAAGTGAGGCGTGCTCTGATTGGCCAGCTACCCAGTCGTGTTACATCGCTCCACGTAAACATTACCATGTCTGCATTTGTGATCGGAGAAACGACAAACAACAAGCGCTACTCTACACTGCTCAAAAACTCATGTTTGAATAGTCAGTGGCAAATTCTTTAAATATGAAAGCATACTTACAGGCTGTGTGTCAGAAGCGCCAGACTGTCTTTGCAAAGTTGGAATTGCCCCACTTTATAGTCTTTAAGCACAGCTGGCAGCTACTCCCAGGTTCAGGAAATAGTCCTCCGTAAAATGCAATGCACACACTTGAATATTTGGGTTGAACTGTTCTGGAACAGTGTTGTAAATACAACTTAACCACTGATTTCTAGTTGTGTCCTCTTTTGGAAGCCCAAACAAAGTACATTCGCTTTCACAACGAAACACACAGCGTCTCCAGGACATGGCGCCGGCGGCAGCAACAACACTACAGCGAAAATAAAAATCATGCCCTCTTTCATTGCGTATACATTTAGGGAGTGTTTTACAAATCTTCCCACACCGTGACGTAGACATGTGTTTGAATGAGCCGTTTTAGGGGGGCATGGTCAAGTCTTAACTTTTATAAAGAATATCTCTTTGGTTTTGAGACTTTAGTCTTTGCAACTTCAGGGATCTTATCTATGCACAAACAGCTTGTAACACTCCAAAGAGAAAGGAAAACTTGAAATCACAAAAACATGCTGACTCTTTGTGACATGCACTAACAGTGAGGCATGTTGTCACACTGAAGGTTTTGTTTGAAACCAGCTTGTAAATCACTTCTAGAATAAAACAAGTTTTTGACTAGAAACCTTACTAAGATACTAAACTAGCCCTGCAGTCTCCTCTACTACACAGATTAAGTTATTTAGCATATGATGTCTGTATGGCTGTAGGAGAGTAACTACATGAGTATGACTTACACAGAGCACAGAGGTCATAAGATATCACTGGCATTATTACTGCACTTATTACACACACTTTTATGTGCACATAAACCCTGAGAACACTGGGAAGAAATTTCAGATGACCTTCACTCGAATTAACCTCGAATGAACCGCATGTGTGTGTGATTTCTGCTGGACGGCACACTTCTGTAGTAGGAGATGAACTGCTTTCAAGAATTCCTTTGTTTATTCTTATTAAACTTGACATCAGACATCATTCCCTTTACCTTTTACATATAATGAAGAACTAGTAAACAATATAAATCACTACAAATGCATCCATTATAACTGCACTGTGTATTATAGCTGACATGAGAGGAAATCTGGGCACATTATCATGGCCACATAGATTACTGTTAGACTGTAATTAAATTAATTATGTGTGATATGTAGTTGTTGTTAAATATACCAGGGTTTTTAAAACTTTTTATGCCCCATTTAAGAGACTACCTTCTTAAAGTATAAAGACAGCTATATATTTTCATGTACAAAGAAATATATATGCTACTATTTGTATATATGTAACTAAAATATTTTATATGTGAAGTATTTTGCACAAAATATTTAGTGCCTAATAAGTTTTATTTTATTTCACTTTGCATTGCTTTGCTTTGCTTTGCTTTGCTTTCCTTTGCTTTGCTTTGCTTTGCATCACTTTGTATTGTTTTGATTTGCTTTGCATTGCATTGCATTGCTTTCCTGTAGCTCAAATAGTAGAGCATGGCGCTAGCAAAGCCAAGGTCATGGGTTCGTTTCCCGGGGAAAGCAAGAGCTGATAAAATGTAGAAACTGTAACTTGAATGCAGTGTAAGTCGCTTTGGATAAAAGTGTCTGCTAAATGCATAAATGTAAATTCCTTGCTTTGTATTTTTTTGCCTTGCCTTGCTTTGCTTTACATTGTATTCCATTGCTTTGTGTTGCATTGCAGTCACACATGTACAATGTTCTCTTCTTAAACAAATATCTTCTGATTGGCTTTGATAGTTCACAGCAATTTCACATTGACTGTGGACAAGAAAATGTCGCTGGAAACATGTAGTTCTCATCCTCTGCAGCTCCAGTGTATAGTTTTTGTCTAAATTTGCTTAGTTGCATTGGTTCTGTGTTAGACATAAACATAAAGATCTGAGACAGTAATGGGTCATTATGCATTTTAAATGTGGCCAGATTCGGCTGTGTGGAAACGCTTCTGGAGATGAAGGACCCTGCACTTGAACGCACCGCGAGACAATGAAGCCTGCTCGTCCCTTAATTAAAACAAGTCACCAGCTGTTCTGCCGACAATTAAATATGAGAGGTAGGAAGGTGTGGTATTTAAAGAGAGTTTGGGTGGCATTACTTCTTTTACAGATGATTTAGCAAGCAGCTGTTGCCGTTTTGAAGCTGGATGTAAGTTAGTGCCAGTCAGCCAAATCACTTGCTTTGTCTGTATTTGTCTCTTGATTTGGACGCTTCAGCATCTCACGGACGGCCAGCTGCACAGACAGGGAACAGAGACACCCGTGAGACTCAGAGTCCAGTCTTACAAATGACTTACACCAAAATATCTTTCTGTATATCAAAATTTCAAAATATCTATCGTTTTTTTTAATCTTTCAATACAGTTAAAAATACAATTAAAATCCTCTCTCTTCCCCAAGAAACAGTATATTGCTGCATTCTGTTTTGGATGTAGGATATTTAATTGATATGCTATCATAGTTTTTGTTCATATGGATATATGATATGATATGATATATGATATATGATATGATATATGATATGATATGATATGATATATGATATGATATATGATATGATATGATATGATGTGATATATTTTGTTAATATAATGTTTTGTATACACATTTCTTAATGTGTATATAGTCTTTATTAATTTTTATTTAGTTTTAGCTATTTTAGTACTTCAAGCTAAACTAAATGAAAAGGAGTAATATTAGCTGAAATATTTATTTATTTTATTTTTTTTTTAAAGTAAGTATTTGATTTACTTCAGTTAAAATTAATTTTTATTTATTTATTTATTTTTGAGTAGCAAACAAGTTTTTATGGTTTTAGTTTTAGTTAATAATATCCCTGGTGCCGACAAATTCACATGATATTGTAATTCACAAGTAGAAAGTCTGACTTCAAGTGTTGTTCTATTGCATTTTTCCAAGTGGTAAATTGGAAATTGGAAATTTTAACTTTTCAAGAAATGCACTGATCTTTAAGATTCACAATGTGTAAGCATTATGGATAGTTCTGGAAATTGTGTGTGATTCTTAGCCTATCGGCAACAATAAATAACTAAAATAAAGCTCAAACAAAATAAAGCACGAAACAATTTTTTGTCAGTACACTGTTTTTTTTTTTTTTTTTCAGATATTTTGTACTGTCTTTTCTGTCGGTTCCATGCGAGAATAGAAAAATAATATATTATTATTATTATTTTTTAAATTAAACAATTTAGTAAAAAATAAATAAATAAAATTCTACAAACAAATTCTAAAAATTTAAATCAATAAATAAACATTTTTTTTTTTTTACAGTTCATTTCAGTCCAGATATATATATATATATATATATATATATATATATATATATATATATATATATATATAAATATATATATATATATATATATATATATATATATATATATATATATATATATAAACCTGCAAGGATAAGAAAGAAAGAAAGAAAGAAAGAAAGAAAGAAAGAAAGAAAGAAAGAAAGAAAACAGGAACAATTTAGTAAAAAAAAACAAAACAAAAAAAAAACAAAACCCTGCAACATTTGTTTCCACATGCTGTTTATATTCCATAAAAAGTAACATTGTAATATAACTACACTCTTGCACTCAATTTTCAGCATTGATTTTTCTTTTTCTTTTTTTTTTCCTCCCTGTATTTTGAATTATGCACTGTTGTGTTTTAGGGTTGAAGGAAATGTCTGTAAACATAGTACAATTTCCAGTTCCTTTTCCGTTTTTTGACAGATTTTTTTTTTTTTTCCTACAGTGTAGTTGTTTTTAATAAGACTTAATGCAATATTGTAACATGATATTTTTCAATGAACTGCTGGTTTCCTCTGAGGCTCACGGCTAGTCTCCTCCGCCTCTGTTTTCTGGGTTAAAAAGTTGTTTTTTCCAGGTTGAAGATGTAGCTGAGTGATTGCAGTTGGCTCATGGACAGCTTATGCAGGGGATCCCTTTCACTGTAGATTTATGGGATGGATTTGGGGAATGGTGTGAAGGAATGCTGGCAGATGGTGCAGGAAATAAGCTTTTGTGAGGAGCCACTCCCTCCTCAATGATACGCAAACAACAACTCAACAATCATCTCACATACAGCTTCTCCTGTTTCTCCATCCATCCTTAACACACTGCTCAAGGTATTGCAAGGTCAGCAGACAGTCTGGAGTCCCTGTAAGGTAAACGAGTGGAGAGAAAGACAGTACGATCGACACTGTGATTTGTTTCACAGGCCGCCTGACTGACATTAATGAAAAAACACACAGCGGCGGATATACAAGGTCACTCAGAAGAGTGTCATCATCTCCTCACTCAGCGCTCCCTCTTCAGTCTGTGTGCGTGTGTGAATGCAGCTTTCCATTTCAGTCGGTCACTACGAGTCACGTCGGACCGACAAATTTGGATCTCGCTTAGAGAGACCAATCCACTTCGAGTATAAACTAAACGAGTCAATGCACATTGGCATGCGATGATTGCATCCAGCTGCCGCTGATGACAGAGCAAGCATAAATAGGCAGCAGATGCAACGCATACTCAGCTTTTTGCTTCGGAGCCGAGCGATCACATTGTTTTGCTCTACTCTACTGAGAGAAGACTGAATGAGTTCAGCGGGCTCTTTGAAAGCTCTCCGTGTTGGTGGTACGGTGATTCAGCAGCGGTGTTTTTTCCGTGTCAAGTGGGTTGCACACATCAGGCTGCACTACCCCCTGTTTGTGTTGCAGGCGGCCATCTCCCCTGTGCGCTTCAGCACGCTAAAAGGGCTTTTTCCCTAAAAGAGCATTCAGTCTTTTTAAAGACGACGTTGTGTCTGGCAAAATCGATTATACTTGATCTTTGTAAAGACGATGTGGGTCTTGCTATCGACATTGTACTACCCGTGCGTTTCTGGATGTGGTCTTTATCTGGCGCTGGGTGATGGTCACGATCGCTGCCTCAAGTGTCTGGGTATAAAGCACGCTGAGGTGGCATTCGTGGATGAGTTATCTTCCCATTGCGGGAAGATAATCATCTCGGAGCTGCAGACCAGGCTCTGTTACCTCAAAAGGGACGGAGCTCCGTTGCCTGCCTCGATCTGGCTCTCGTCCTGGCTGCAGCCAGGCGAGGACTACTTCAGGCGGTAGTACGGGTGGTCTGAGGGTTAACAGTGGTGGCAAACCCTCCAGGGAACCAACCCTTGAGGGACCATCGCTCCTCTTGCGCTTCGCAACCAGTTGAGCGGCCGAGGGAACGCGCTGGACCCTCTCAAAGAGTGTGCCAGCGGTATCCTTCGGCGCTCCTCCCGACGACCAGATGTCGATCGCTGCATCGGAGAGTGAGCTGGAGCTTTCTGGAGAGGAAGATTCGGCTGTGCTGCCACTCTCAGCTATGCTTTCCCGGGCCGCCGAGGGGGTAGGGATAGAGTGGAGACCTCCACCATGTCCCGAGCCTTTGAGGTTGGACGACTGGTTTCTTGGGGTAGCTTGCGTTGGTTCTCAGCTCCCTGCCCCGGTGTTTTTCTTCCCGGAGGTGCATGGGGATCTCACCAGGTCATGGACGGCACCTTTTACTGCCAGAAACGGACCTGCTAGCTCCTCCTCCCTCACCACCCTCGTCAGTGGTGCAGCTAGGGGGTATATGGGGGTCCCCCGGTGGAGCGGTCGGTTGCGATGCAGTTGTGTCCTAATACCGCCTTCACCCGGCAGGGCAAACTGTGCCTCCCCTCCTGGGCCTGCTGGTACTCGTCTGGTCTGTCCGACCTGTAGAGAAGCTGCCTCTGCCTTACACGCTATGGCGTTACTTTAGGTTCTTCAGGCTATAGCACTGAGGGACCTGCACGAGGGTGGTCACGATCCGGAAGTTCTGAAAGAGCTCTGAACCACAACTGACCTCGCTCTCTAAGCGACGAAGGTCACCACGAGTTCTCTGGGTCGTGCGATGTCCACACTTTTGGTCCAGGAGTGCAACCTCTGGCTGTGTCTGGTCGACATTAGAGACGCCGATAAAGTTCGGTTCCTCAAGGTCCCTGTGTCCCAGACCAGCCTTGCCGGCAACACAGTCGAGAACATGGCCCAGCAGTTCTCGGCTGCAGGGGAGCAGATTGAGGCGATCCGACACATCCTGCCACCACCCGCCCGCCGGCTGCAGCGCCCCAGTCTGTTTGTCGCCGAGGAAGGCCCCCTGCCTTGCATCCGCCCCCGCTCTTGTGCCGCATCCGCAGCAGTCTCCAATCAAGCAGCGCCATGGAGCTGGGCGTAGGCAGGCCGCCCCGCCCATCCAGGCCCCCGTCAAACCTGGCGGTGAGTGGAAGAGCAAGAGGGCCCGGGACGGGTGACCCAGAGGGAGAGAGAACTGCTCTTCTCTCTTCGGGAGATGGTGAATGCATGTCTCCCTCCCCCGGAGGAGGGCCGGGTGGAGAATTTTTTGTTTTCAAAAATCTCGACAAAAGAGCAGTTTTCTCTGTCTCTGGGTCCCAAGAGGGCATGGAGAGTTGCGGACGGATCAACACCGGACCACACTCATCCTCCTCTCTCGCCAGTTGGCAGCAGCGGGCGGTTCGAGAGTGTCATCAAAGGCCCTACTCACTCACCCTCTGCCAAACTATGGAACCAGGTAAGCGTTGCACCACACTCAGACCCCTCTTTGGTCCGCCCATGGACCAGGTCCCACTTGCGTTCCACTTCGCTGCCCCACCGCGGGTACGTCTGTGGTCCTGCTGGTCCAGCTTGTACAGTGTATGGGTGCCTGGGTACCCAAATCTTTTCGCTGGCTCCTGCAGACCATCAGACTTGGCTATGTGACTCAGTTTGCCTGGCGTCCCCCCAAGTTCAGCAGCATCTGCTTTGCATCAGTGAAGGCGGCCAATGCTCCTGTCTTGCATGCGGAGATCGCAGTCCTACTGGCGAAGGATGTGATAGAGCTGGTCCCTTCAGCCGATATGAAGATGGGGTTTGACAGCCCCTACTTCATTGTACCCAAGAAAGGCGGTGGGTTACGACCGATCTTGGACCTGCATGTCTTGAACCGGGCCCTTCATCAGTTACGGTTCAAGATGCTGATGCATCTTCGGGTGCATCCGTCCCCGAGATTGGTTTGCAACGATCGACCTGAAGGACGCGTACTTTCATGTGTCGATCCTTCCGTGCCACAGACCATTTCTGAGGTTTGCGTTAGAAGGATGTGCATATTAGTACAAGGTCCTGCCCTCCGGGCTGTCCCTGTTGCCCCGTGTCTTCACGAAAGTTACGGAGGCAGTCCTTGTTCCCCTGTGAGAGCAGGGCATTCGCATTCTCAACTACCTTGAGGACTGGCTCATACTAGCTCAGTCTCAGGATAAGTTGTGCGAACACAGGGACTTGGTGCTCTCGCCTCTCAGAGGAAAGAGCAAACTCTCATCGGAGAGGATCTCTCTTCTCAGTATGGAGATGGAATCGGTCGAACAGACAGCACGCCTCATGCTGGAACGTGCTCAGTCAGTGTTGAACTGCCTGAATATGTTCAAGGGCAGGACGGCGGTCCCACTGAAACAGTTTCAGAGACTCCTGGGACATAGGGCTGTCAATTTTTTTTTTTAATTTCGAATATTCGTCGAATTAAAAAAATAATAAAAATCCACATTCGAATGCAAAAATGTTGCATTCGAATTTTAGGTGTGTGTCAGGCAGCCTTATCAGTGGCACACAAAATGCGACGACGATGTAAGTGTCATTGCATTTTAATGCTTTCGTTAGCCTATCCAGTTGAACCCACTAGATGCAGCGCTGCTACGTTGTTCATGCAAAATATTGTAGAAAACGAGAGCATCAGTGTGGAGAAGACGTTGTTTACAGCGAAACTGGACCCAAGCTGTTCACACAGAACGCATATTTATCGCATTTTCTAGAGGGACATCTATCACCTTTGAACTCGCGTCTCGCACAAGAGAGACGCATGTTTTGAAAGCCATGTAAAATTAATGTCAGTTCAACTTTTAAAAAAACGTGTCTCAAGACTTTATGGCGGTTTTCCCCCATCCCACTGCATGTCAAGTTTTTAAATTAAGAAAGTAGCCTACTCTTTGTGATTGGTTTTCGGTCCTTTGCATTAAACTATACATACATGCATGGTGCTGTTTTTTTTTTCTAATTGTTTAAGCAACTTTATTAATTATATATGGTTTATAAACATTATTTTAAACATTATGCACTTTTTTCAAAGATAGTCTTGTTATTTTATTATGCTTTGATATTTTCCTCTATACGCCCTCTTGTGGCCTCAGGAGAGAAGACAAAAGCTTCCCCCCCCCCCCCCCCCTAAATGAAATTATGCCTTTTAAATTCGAATATAATTCAAATTTTGTAATATTATTAATAATATTTAAGTAGAAAATTCGAATTTAGTTTTTCAGTCATTCTGACAGTCCTACTGGGGCATATGGCAGCTGCAGCGGCAGTCACACCGCTGGGGCTGCTTCATATGAGACCGCTTCAACACTGGCTTCTTGGCCGAGTCCTGAGTCCTAGTCACACCGGCCTGCCACCAAACCTTCACCCCGTGGTCAAACCTTGCATTTCTCTGGGCAGGAGTGCCCCTGGAACAGGTCTCCAAGCATGCTGTGGTTTACATGGATGCCTCTACCACCGGCTGGAGGGCCACACACGATGGGCATGCAGTGTCAAGGATTTGGACGGGTCCCCAACTGCAACTGCCAAGAGTTGTTAGCAGTATGCCTTGCCTTGAACCTTCTCAAAGGGCGCTTACGAGGCACGTGCTGGTCCGCACAGGCAACACTGCGACCGTTGCGTACATCAACTGACAAGGTGGTCGACGCTCCCGTCGCATGTTGCAACTCGCCCGCCAGCTCCTCCTCTGGAGTCCGAAGCATCTGAGGTCGTTTCATGCCATTCACATTTCTGGTCTGCACAACCGGGCAGCCGACGAGCTGTCCCGAGCTGCACTCCCGGGAGAATGGAGACTCCATCCCCAGACGGTCCAGCTGATTAGGAGATGTTTTGGAGCCGCTCAGGTAGGTCTGTTTGCTTCTCCAGAGATCTCTCACTGCCAGTTGTTTTTCTCCCTGACCGAGAGAACACTCGGTTGTTGAGAGAACACTTGGTTGAGAGAACAACTCTCACTGCCAGTTGTTTTTCTCCCTGACCGAGAGAACACTCGGTACGGACACACTGGCACACAGCTGGCCGCGGGGCCTGCACAAGTATGCGTTTCCCCCAGTGAGCCTTCTTGCACAGACACAGACACTGTGCAAGATCAGGGAGGACGAGGAGCAGGTCCTGCTAGTGGCGCTGTACTGGCCCACTTGGACCTGGTTCCCGGAACTGATGCTCCTTGTGACAGCCCTTCCTTGGCATATTTCTCTGAGAAAGGATCTACTGATTCAGAGACAGGGCACCCTATGGCACCCGCGTCCAGACCTAGAAACTTCATGTCTGGTCCCTGGACGGGACGCAGTGGTTCTAGGTGTCCTACCCCAGGAGGTAGCTGACACCATCACTTCGGCGAGAGCACCGTCTACAAGACACGCTTATGCCTTAAAGTGGAACCTGTTCGTTGAGTGGTGTTCTTCTCATCGAGAAGACCCCCAAAGATGCCCGATCAGAGCCGTGCTGTCCTTTTTGCAGCAAGGATTGGAACGAAGGCTGTCTCCTTCCACCCTTAAAGTCTATGTTGCTGCGATTGCTGCTATCACGACCCCGTGGAAGGGAAGTCAGCAGGGAAGCATGACCTGGTCATCAGGTTCCTTAGGGGGGCGAGAAGGTTAAATCCTCCCCGGCCCCCCTCTATACCCTCTTGGGACCTGTCTCTAGTGCTCAGAGTACTACAGCAGGGCCCATTTGAGCCTTTGCAGTCAGTTGAGCTGAAGTTTCTATCAATGAAAACTCTGCTCCTGCTTGCACTGGCCTCCATCAAGAGGGTAGGGTACCTGCAAGCATTTTCGGTCGACGATTCGTGCCTAGAGTTTGGGCCGGCTGACTCCCAGGTAATCCTGAGGCCCCGGCCCGGTTATGTGCCAAGGTTCCCACTATTCCCTTCAGGGATCAGGTGGTGAGCCTGCATGCGCTGCCCCCAGAGGAGGCAGACCCAGCCCTAGCTTTGTTCTGTCCCGTCCGAGCCTTGAGATGGTACGTAGACCGGACACAAAACTTCAGGACCTCCGACCAGCTCTTTTTCTGTTACGGAGGCCGGCAGAAGGGAAAGGCTGTCTCCAAGCAGAGGATGGCCCACTGGATAGTGGATGCCATCACCCTGGCTTATCGGGCACAGGGTGTGCCCTGCTCGTTCAGGTTGTGAGCTCACTCTGCTAGAAGTGTTGCATCTTCCTGTGTGCTGGCTTGTGGTGCTTTGCTGACAGATATTTGTAGAGCTCTGGGATGGGTGACCCTAACACGTTCACTATAGCTTTCTATAGGTTTCATGTGAAGCCAGTATCGTCCTGTGTTCTCACCTCAAACGAGTAGTAACAGTCCATATTGCTTTGACATTAATAGCAAATTATTTTAGTAATAACAATTGATTGAATTAATGAAAATAACATTTTAGATGAAGATGTCAAAAAAAAAAAAAAATTCCAAATTTAACCAACTTTAAAAAAGCTTATGAAAAAAGGAATAAACATGATATGTATTGTAGTTAACTGAAACTAAGAAAAAAAAATAGTTATTTTCATTAATTGAAATAACCTAAAGTATTTTTAAACAAGTATTTTATTCCAGCTAGTTTTCTCATTATTGTTTAGTTTCACTTGAAGCGCTAAACTAATAAATAAAAATGAATAAAAACTGCATATTTTAGAAGAAAAAAAGACAAGACAACAAAATTATTAAAGCTTTACAATAAGAGTGAAAGCAGAGTATGTAAAAAATAAAAACTTAAAAATATATTTGCAAAAACTATAACAGTATACCAGTGATAACACTGCTAAATATTTATAAATTTTCTATATATATATATATATATATATATATATATATATATATATATATATATATATAAATTTATAAATATTTAGCAGTGTTAACACTGGTATACTGTTATAGTTCTTGCAAATATATATACATAGAGAGAGAGAGAGAGAGAGAGAGAGAGAGAGAGAGCAATTTATTTTTATCTCCAAGCACTAAAATAACTAATATATATATATATATATATATATATATATATATATATATATATATATATATAGAAAAAAAAAGATGAACAGTAGAAAAGAAAAAAAAAACTAAAATTGTAAAAATAAAAAACTAATTCACTAATACACTTGGGAAAATATTTAAATATTTACAAAAAAACATAGTACTAAAGATTTATCAATTTTAACATTTCAATCAATTCAGTTCAATTCAATTCAAGTTTATTTGTATAGCACTTTTCACGATACAAATCGCTGCAAAGCAGCTTTACAGGAAATTAAGTTTCTTCAATATTTATATATTGTAGAAACTTAATATATTTAACATATGGCAAAATTTGGTAATTCTGTATGTTGTCTGAGGGTAGGCATCATCTGAGGTCCTCTGAGGGGTTGGCACCATCTCTTCTCAGGTGTTTGGTCATCTCAGATCATTTAAGCGTTGGATCCAGACTGAAGCTTGTGTAATTAATGTTAATCCCGTGGCAGAAACAGAGAAACAAATAGAGACATAATTAGCATAGCTGCTGTTCCATCCAAGCACAAATGATTTGTTCAACCTAAGCTAAAGAATAATGTGCGTTTGATCAGATATAACTGCAGTACAAGATTATGAGATGCATTAGAAGAATGCTTGGCTAAAGAGATATGTCTTTAATCTAGATTTAAACAGAGAGAGTGTGTCTGAACCCCGAACGTTATCAGGAAGACTATTCCAGAGTTTGGGAGCCAAATGTGAAAAAGCTCTACCTCCTTTAGTGGACTTTGCTATCCTAGGTACTACCAAAAGTCCAGAGTTTTGCGACCTTAGTGAGCGGGATGGATTGTAGCATGGTAGAAGACTAGTTAGGTACGCAGGAGCTAAACCATTAAGGGTCTTATAGGTAAGTAATAATATTTTGTAACTGAAACGAAACTTGATAGGTAGCCAGTGCAGAGACTGTACAATTGGGGTAATATGATCATATTCTCTTGATCTGATAAGGACTCTAGCCGCTGTATTTTGGACTATTTGTAGCTTGTTTATTGAAGGTGTAGGACAACCAGCTAGCAGTGCATTACAATAGTCCATTCTAGAGGTCATGAATGCATGAACTAGCTTTTCTGCATCAGAAACAAGTAACATGTTCTGTAGCTTGGCAATGTTTCTAAGATGGAAGAATGCTGTTTTTGTAACATGGGAAATATGATTTTCAAAAGACAAGTTGCTGTCTAATTTAACACCCACATTTTTGACTGTAGAGGAAGTAACAGTATATCCATCTAGTTGCAAATTATAATACAAGAGATTGTGTACTTTTTTTTTTTTTTTTGGTCCAATAAGTAATATCTCTGTCTTATCTGAATTTAATATGAGAAAATTATTGGTCATCCAGTCTTTTACATTTTTAACACACTCAACTTATAAACTTAGAAGTTTCATCTGGTCTTGTTAAGATATACAGTTGAGTATCATCAGCATAACAATGGAAACTAATCCCTTATTTTCTAATAATATTACCAAGGGGCAACGTATATTGAAAATAGCAGAGGACCTAGGACAGATCCTTGTGGTACTCCATACTTTACTGGTGATAATTGAGATGACTCCCCGTTTAAATAAACAAAGTGGTAGCGATCAGACAGGTAGGATCTAAACCATCTTAAAGCCTGCCCTTGAATACCCGTATAGTTTTGTAATCGATCTGTGGGTATGTCATGGTCTATAGTGTCGAATGCACAAGAAGCAAGTCATTTGTAATTTTAACAAGTGCAGTTTCTGTGCTATGGTGGGGACTGAAACCTGACTGAAATTCTTCATAGAGATAATTTTTTTGCAAGAAGGAAAACAATTAAGCAGATGCAACTTTTTATAAAATTTTAGACATTAACGGAATATTTGAAATGGGTCTGTAATTTGCCAGTTCACTAGGATCTAGTTGTTGTTTCTTAATACGAGGCTTAATAACCGCCAGCTTGAATGGTTTTGAGGCGTGACCTAAAGATAATGACGAGTTAATAATATTGAGAAGCGGTTCTTCTGCTACAGGTAACAACTCTTTCAGTAATTTAGTGGGTACAGTATCTAATAGGCATGTTGTTGGTTTAGATGCAGTGATAAGTTTATTTAGCTCTTCCTCTCCTATAGTTGTAAAGCACTGCAGTTTTTCTTTGGGTGCGATGAATGAAGATGAAGTACTAGACGTTCATTAAAAAAATGTCATTTAATCATGTCCCTCATTTTACACTATATACAGAGTTTTTATATAATAAGAAGTATAAAGTACCGTTTTAAAGTTACAGTGTGGTCAGTGTGCAGTAGAGAATTGTGTTGTTATGGTAACTGCATATTCACAACTAGAGAAACAGCAGCCGGAGAACTGCAGCTCCGGATGAAGCATCATCTCATGAAAGATGAAACGAGGTGCGATTATAATGAGCATGTGGGTGGAGACGGACCATACATAATTGAAGTCCACTGAGGAAGATTGAAGGAGAAGTGCTCACAATAACCCTCCATCTCTCCTTCAGACAGAGCAGTGCTGGACACTGAGCTGTAAATGAGCCTAGAGTTCATTAACAACTCTACAGTTATTACAGGCGACTCATTAACAGAAGCTACACCTGCAGCACAGATCATTCCTTAAAAACAACACACATGCATTTCTCTTTCTATCTTTTTTTAAATGACTTGCTTTGTAAATTCTTTTCCAAACATGAAACTGGATCTTGAGTTCTGAGGTTAATGCTGCATTCAAGTCCTCCAGGGAAATTCTTACTTATAAGTTCCCTATTATGAGTTTGGAAATCATAATGTGCATTAAAGTTACTTCAGGTTTGATTGGAATAAACTATAATGGCGAGGAATTTTCATATTTTTCTGTCTTTTTTTTTTTTGTTTTTGTTGTTGTCTTTTGTTTTGTTTTTACAATTATAACAAAGACAGAATGAATTTTAGTGTTATTGCACTTTAGGTCTTTAGGCAAAAGTGCACTTTAGGTCTATAATTGTTTTTATCTATGAATTTATTTCTTATATATTTATGAAATACAGTTCTAAATGTATTTCTCATGTGTATTTACACACACACACACACACACACACACACACACACACACACATATATATATATATATATATATATATATATATATACCTTTTGAAGCATTTAATGAAAGAAAAAAATGGCCAAAACATATTTAAAATATTAAACCATTTCTTGTGAAGCTCAATTAAATATATTTTTGAAACAGAAAATATATTTACTTTCAACCTTCATATACCAAAATATATTTCATTTTTTTTTTTTTTCAGGGCAGGAACATACATTTCCAGTCTTACAGTAGCATTATTTATATGTAAAAAAAAAAAAAAAAAAAAAAAAAATATATATATATATATATATATATATATATATATATATATATATATATATATATATATATATATATATAAATAATATTTTTTTTTAACCATTTAAAATGTATTTTGACCAACACGTATTTTAATCCAAGAAAATGCATTCACGTATGTCACATCTGAAGAAAAAATGTATTTATTTTAAGTGTTGTCTCTGACACATGTGGACTTTTAACACATTTGAAAATAAATAAGTAAATAAATATCATCCATGTGGATGCTGCACACTGGTGGTGGTTGAGGAGAGACATCCCCACATGATTGTAAAGTGCTTTGGGTGTATGGCAACACAAAGCGCTATATAAATGCACCATTCATTCATTCAAATAAATGAATGAATGAATGATGCATAAAGCCTAAATGTAGGCTACTGTAAGAATGGAAATGTATTTTCTGGCCCCTAAAAAAACATTTTGTAATATATTTTGGTATATGAATGCTTCAAAAATGTAAAATCCAACAAGGAATATAGATGGCAATTTCTCTGCCACTGAATGAGGCAGAGAATTGTATTATAAAGAAAGACAACAGAATAAAGAAAGACATCAAATTTGCAAAAAAATAAATAAATAAATAAAAATAAATTAGCTAATTAGTTTAAAAAAATCACTGACAAATAAAAGTCATAGGACTGGTAAAATATGAGGGTGAGTAAATGATGACACACTTCAGTAACTTCATTAACAATGATTTGAACATGATTTGTTCACATAAAAAGTCTCAAAAGCTGCTGAAATGTCAGACAGAAGTCGTCGATTCTCTTTAATGGTAGGCTGAGCTTCTAAACTACAGCGCAGTTGACTTTCACATGGACAAAGTGACCTGCGTTTGTCTGAGTGACTCAGCACATTCACACTTCATCTGTTGCTCTATTCGTCCTCTATCATATTAAAGACCAGCGCTTCCTCTGATTTTATAAAAGCACAAAGAGAGACGAGCGTCAGGTGAGGTCAGCATGATGAAGAGGTGAGGACAGACTGTTTGACAGCAGAACAGATGCATGCAAACGACTCACAGCGCTTCAGAAGCGCCTCTGCTTTTGACCTGCAGGTGGAATCGATCTGTCTCAGGATCACATTTTACAGGCATGACTTCTGCAAAAGATACGTCCAGATCCCTGAAGACTCAGTGTCTCTAGAATCATGTTTGGCCTGTAACAAGTCAATGGCCTGTACACTCACAAATATTAAGGCCTACATTTAGGATTTATGTATTTGAATGATAAATATGCATCACATTGCGTTGTTATTATTATGTTAAAACTATGTCATACAAATTCATGAAAATTGTATATGTTGTTTAAATAAATAAATAAGTAAACAAATAAATAAATTTAGTTGTGAAAAAAACAAAGATTATTGGAGTACATGTTTATGAGAAAATGCTGTTTCAGTCTTTCTGCACTGAAAAAGATATAGTGTAGAAACAATTTCCACTCCAATTTCCAACTGCTAATAAATTCAAAGTTGTATTATTCAAATAATATTGGAGTATATTTTTACAAACAAACATACTAAATATTATTATATTATATTATATTATATTTCAGTGTGCTACTTGCAGTGTCTTTGTAATTAATTGTGAAATTTACTAGCAGTATTGTTTGTACACCATTTATTTTTCAGTGCAGAAAGACAGATAAACATCATCAAATAATCTTTGTTTTGTTCAAAACTTTTTATTTTTTATTTATTTATTTATTTTACACAACATTTATAATTTCCATGCATTTGCATTATGCATTTTTTTTAACATAATAATAATAATAATACACTTATTGTGATTCATATTTGTCATTCATACCTTAATGAAAGAGATTTCTGTAATAGGAATAATAAACTGAATTTATTTTAAATACACAATAACCAGATTTATATATTTATTCATTAGTAAATTTAGTTTCAATCTCATATATTTTAACTGTAATTCCTTTATCCATAGGCATGGTTATACTTTATAGCTTAATAAATTGATTTGTTTTCACAATTAACTAAGCAATTTGAATAAATGCATTTTTAAAAATATGATTATTTAAATAAAATAAAAGCAAATATTTAATAATACAATATGCCATTAATTCTTTTGTGTAGTTTTGTTTACAAATTAAACAAATTATTTTCTTTAAATTTTGTTTTCAAGATAAAAGATGGTGTACAAAAAAAAACAAAAAAAAAAAAACACTTACAAATTACTAGTAAATTTTACAGATAATTACAAGCAAACAGAAAGTAACACTGAATTAAATACCAAAACAGTATTTTCTTGTAAAACATACTCCAGTAATCTCTGTTTTATTTACAACAGTGAAAAATATTTTACAGTGTAGGTTTTAGACCCGTTTCATTTATGACTGACAAATATGTATCACATTAAGTTTATATCAAAACTGTGTATTCCAAATAGATAAAAATGTGATATGCAATGCAATTGCATAAATGTTAGATTTAGGCCTGAAAATATAAGTGAGTGTAGATGTCACGCCCCTGGACTGTTTTGTTATGGTTTTTACTCCCCATGTGTTTCCTGTGACCCAGTTTTTCCCCAGTCTGACTGTGTTAATTTGCTCCAGGTGTGTCTCCTTAGTTCTTTTGATTGTCCTGTCTTTATAAGCCCCAGTCCTTTCAGTTAGTGTTTGTCGGTCTTAAATGTCTTGAATGTCTTCTAGTGTTCTATGTTCCCTATATGGATTAAAGACTCTCAGTTTGTGTATTCTCCGTGTCTCCTCGTTCCTGGCTCCAGCGTTCGTGACAGAAAGACCGACCCAAACAGTTACCTCCGTGTCCACCTCCGTTTGTTTTCCTTTTTCTATCAGTGTTTTTGTTTCCGTTGTGTTGCCCCATGGATCCCTACGTCCGGCCCGAATTCCTCCTCCTCCTGCTGGAGCAGGAGGACCGATCTCTCGAGGACCATACAAGACTGTTCCTGATGTTAGCTAACGCCACCAGCTACCCGGACGGCGCGCTCTGCACATTTATAATGCTAGCTTGAACACCGCGTGCAGAGCGCTGTCGTCCGAGGATGGTCCTCGAGAGGATTTCGCCGCCTTCGTGGAGTGGACACTGGCGAGGCACGGATCCCCATTCACCGTCTGTGCCGAGGGGGATCTCGCCAGTGCCACTCCTGACCCAGAGCCCAGCCCACCAACTCCCCGCAGTGCGGAGCACCAGCACGAGCCCACCGATGACGGAGAGCCATTGCCCGCTACGATCCACGAGCCAGCGCCAAGCCGAGCGACTGAGCGGAAGATCGTCCCGGAAGTTGAGCCCAACACGTCAGATCAGGTGCGAGAGCTGATCACGTGGGAGCCAGCCGTGGACGGTGTGAGCGCGGAGTGGAGCTCCGCCCCCTGCACCGCGGCTGAGGGTGGAGCTGATGATACATCTGGGGCTGCTGGACTTTGAAGGGGATCTGTTGGACTGGGAACATGATCTGGAGGTCGACGCTTCCCCTATCCTCTCTCCGTCTCCGCTGGTTCCAGCCAGCTCCGCTCCTCCCGAGCACCCCCCTGTGCCTGCTTCCCGAAAGCGTCCTCCAGAGCGCCCCACAGTGTCGGCTCCCATTCCTGAGTTAACCCCTGGAAGCCGGAGGATCTCAAATGCCCACCCTCCCACCCGCTCCTGCCTCCTCCACCGCTGTCGTCTGGCAGCCCCCTCTGCTCGCCCTCAGCCCTCCATCAATGCGGTGCGAGCTCCGCGGGTCTGCCATCCTCCATCGCCGTGGCTGGAGAATCCCCTCACCTCCACCTCCAGCCTCCGAGGCCCAGACTCCACCTCGGGCCCGTAGACCCAGCGGCTCCACCTCGGCTCCTAGCTCCCTCGCCTCCACCGTCATCCATCGATCCACCAGCTCCACCAGGCTCCCTCGTCCCTCCGGCTCCGCCTTGGTCGGGCGTCGACCCGCCATCGCCTCGGGGACTCCTCTCCTCTGGCTACGCCTCGTCACTCCGTCCCACCCGGCTCCGTTGGGCTCCTTCCTCCCTCCAGCTCCACCTTGGTCCTCAGTCGCTCTGGCTCCGCCGCGGATCTCCGGAGCTCCGCCTCTGCCTCGGTCGCCAGAGCTCTCGGCTCCACCCTGGCCCCCCGGATCCTCGGCGTCACCCCTGGCTCGTCGGCTCTCCGTCTCCACCTCGGGCTCCTCCTCCACCTGCTCCGCCTCCGTGGTCGGCCCCCTGGAGTCGGCGGCCATTCCTCCTCCATGGCTCCTCCCTCCGTCGGCTCCACCATGGGCCATCATCATGGCTGTGGCCTGGGTCCTGCCAGGCTCCTCCTGCTCCGAGTCCCCTCCTGTCTCCTCCCTGGCTCCTCCTCCTTCGTCGCCTCCCTGGTCTCTGTCTGCCGGCCCCCTCCCGGTTGTCCGACCTCCTCCTGAGCCGCCGCCATTGTTCCCACCCGTCCCCCCCCCTCCCCTCTGTTGTTCCACGGTGCGAGGACGCACCTTCCGGGAGGGGGGAGTAGTAATGTCACGCCCCTGGACTGTTTTGTTATGGTTTTTGCTCCCCATGTGTTTCCTGTGGACCCAGTTTTTCCCCAGTCTGACTGTGTTAATTTGCTCCAGGTGTGTCTCCTTAGTTCTTTTGATTGTCCTGTCTTTATAAGCCCCAGTCCTTTCAGTTAGTGTTTGTCGGTCTTTAAATGTCTTGAATGTCTTCTAGTGTTCTATGTTCCCTATATGGATTAAAGACTCTCAGTTTGTGTATTCTCCGTGTCCTCCTCGTTCCTGGCTCCAGCGTTCGTGACAGTAGATCTATGGGGTTTGATTTTCTGATGTTTTGTCTGCGTGTTGCAGGACTGAGCTGATCTTCAGCGGTTATGGCCTTCAGTATAGCATGATCAGCGGTGCACAGATTAAAGAGCTCTCATTTGGAGAGATCACTAATCTTCACGCAGCTCTTCATCTCTGTCACTGAGCCTTTCAGAAGATAGAAGTGGCTGCGATGTCGTACTCCTCTTCCTCCTCTATATGACGTCCCCATTAGGCCGTTCCCGTTGATAAATGCCATGTAGATTAGCCTGTCTCTGCAATCTAACAGATATTCATGAGGGTTTAAAGTGACCTCGCGTCTGATTCAGCTTCATAAAGAGATACTGAGGAGAGGAGAGATTATGGGTCAGTGGGAAGAAGGAAAAATCTTAAAAATCAAGTTCATAGAAAATTACTTATTAAATTTGTTTTGGTTGCATATGACCACACTTTGAATACATGTGAGAGTATTAATCATCATGTTTAAATATGTAATAATATAATATAATAAAAATGGTAAAATAGTTAAGAAATTTTAAAACAATCTGGAGTAAAAGCTGTGTATTTGTATTTAAGTTTTTATATTTATATTTTTTATTAGTATTCTTTTTTTATTTTAAAGTTTTCAAAATAAGTGTTATTAAAATATTTTTAAGGAAATAACACCATAATAAAAGATTATGTCAGATTACTAAAAATTTTCTTTGGAAGAATTTGAGTTTTTTTTTCCTTTGATATGATAAACTAATTAAATATTTCTTAAAAAATAAAAAAAAATAAAAAAAAAATTCAAAAATAAAAATACAAAAATTAATATTAATTAGTGCTGTCATCAATTAATCTATTGTGATTAATTGCATCTAAAACAATAGTTTGTGTGTACTGTGTGTGTGTGTGTGTGTATATATATATATATATATACACACACACACACACATACATGTATATTTTTAAGAAATATTTACGTATATATATATATATATATATATATATATATTACATACATTTCTTGAATATATAAATGTATGTGTATGTATTTATATATACATATAAATATACACAGTACACATATATTACGTAAACACAAAACTTTTTGTCTTGCTTACGATTAATTGCGATGAATCGATTTGACAAATTTTGTATCGATTGCACAGATTATAAAACAGAAATGAAAACAAGCTTATTAGAGAATAGGTAGCCTATATTTAAGTCGTTGTGTGTATCAACTGTATGGCAGGTTATTTTTATTAATTATTTAATAGATCTGGACAATCAATCAATCAATAAACATCTATAAGACTCCCCTATACTGTGTAAGACCAGGTTAACCACTGAGCAATTTGATCCTTCGGCGTTTCTCTTTTCAGGCCGTCTCAAATAACACTGAAATTGCTGCAGAGCATGTAGAGCGCTGTTATAATTGCCTTCATCTGCTCGCTGCACCTTAACAAGTCCATCTCTGTTTCATCTCTGCGTTTGCCAAAGCTAGCAGCAGCACAGAGCGAGGAGCTCCAGCACATCAATCACTCAAGAAAACAGACACTTTATTTAGAACAAAGCCAAACCCTACAGCCAGATATAGCAGCCATTTAGACTACAAATATGAGCTAATAAAACCATAGCCAAATCAAGACTGCACAGAAGATTGACCAGTGCTGTGCTGAAAGGGAAGCCTGATTACAGAATAAACAGCTTGAAACAGAACTATTATTCTATGTTTTCAAGCTTTACTGAACATTTTAAAGACAAAACAGACATTAGAGTAGCTTCATCCTTGCAAAGGAGACAGTAGTCCATCCAAAATCAAAATTTAGTAAATTTATTTGATCTGGATTTCATTCATAAATGAGTCTGATCCATTCAGCTGACTGATTCAATGATTCATTTTCTAATTCTGAAGAGCTCATTAGAGCAATGACTCATTCAGACTGCTTTTATAGTTTATTTGCATTGTTTACATTTATTTGAACTATGTTGACCTATATGTTATTATTTATTCTCACCAAGGCTGCATTTATTTGATAAAAAATACAGTGAAAATGTGAAATATTAAATCCCATTTAAAATAGCTGTTTTCTATGTGAATATACACTACCAGCCAAAAGTTTCTGGACAGTAAGATTTTTAATGTTTTTAAAGAAGTCTCTTCTGCTCACCAAGCCTGCCTTTATGTGATCCAAAGTACAGCAAAAACAGTAAAATTGTGGATTATTTTTACTATTTAAAATAACTGTTTTCTATTTGAATATATGTTAAATGTAATTTATTCCTGTAATCAAAGCTGAATTTTCAGCATCATTACTCCAGTCTTCAGTGTCACATGATCCTTCAGAAATCATTCTAATATGCTGATTTACTGCTCAAGAAACATTTCTGATTATTATCAATGTTGAAAACAGTTGTGCTGCACAATATTTTTGTGGAAACTGTGATACATTTTATTGCTCAAGATTCAAAGATCAATAGAAAGTTCAAAAGAGCATCATTTATTTGACATAGAAAACTTTTGTAACATTATAAATGTCTTTCCTGTTGTCACGTGTCAGTGCAAAGAAGAGCAGAGGTCGGATCCAAATGCAAGCCGTAGTAAGTTTAATAAAACAAAAAGTAATCCAGAGCATGAAACGGTGAACATAACTTGGGGAGAACCAGGAAAAAGAAACAACACGCCATGACTTCTCAAAAACAACAACTGACAAAGACTAACTGAAACACTGGGCTATTTATACACAGAGAAGCTAACAGGATGACAAGATAACAAGAAACACCTGTGAAAGCAATCAAGACGACCAATGAAACAAAAGGACTACAAGTTGACTACAAATGGCAATCTAGACAGGAAGTAACACAAAAGTCCAAACACAAGACAAGGGAACATGGGCTAGATCATGACACCTGTCACTTTTGATCAGTCTAATGCATCCTTGATGAATAAAAGTAGTAATTACTTTAAAAATATGCATACTACATAAAGTCTGTAAGATGCATGACCAGATTAAACTGAACAAAGAGAGAACCTGAACTGGTTTTAGGGAATGCATAGAACATATTTTATAATAAGGTGTTTTTGTTGTTTTTCCCATCTGAATTTTTTGTTGCTTTGAGGATAATCTCTGAGAGAAACACAAAATAAAATAAAAGTGTGGAGAGCTGAGATGACCAGTCTGATAACAAAACCCGCCACACATTCACATCAACAGAAAGAGATGTCATTTCCATGCAAATGTCTGCCAGAATAGCAGTCATATTCTGTATTCCATGCCATGCAATTTCCCTTGATTTTTGCATGCTTGAGCATTCAGAGTCGCTGCTTTCGGTACAGTTGGAGACGGCTTGTCCTTTGGTTTCATTCAGTGCTGTGCAGGGATACAGATGGCTGCGATAGCACTCACATTCGGGCTGCTCAAGCCCTGATCGTATGCCAAGCGGTGCGACAACCCCATTAATCTCCCTTATCAGTGTGGCAGTCGAGCGAAGTCCCCTGAACGGCGCACTTTGCATGGGGCTGCCGTGAATAAAGCGTCTCTCTGAATTACAGCCGTGTCACCTCTGCCGAACGGACATTCATTCGCTTCTTATTGCATTTCTCTCAAAACGCTTTCTGCTGGCACTTAAACCAGCGGCTTGACAATTTGGTAATTTGTGTCGAGCGATAAAAAGCTAATTAAGTTATAGAAGATGGCTTATCGGTGCTCTAACAGCCCAGTGACCTTGATAAAATCTGCCTGAGTGCATGTTGATTTTCTCAAGTTGTGAGTGTTGTTGAAGGCGTTGATATCGTACTGTTAGTCGGCACGAGAAGCGGATGATTAATGGCATCGAGCGCTACAGGATGTGAGAAGATGGGTTTGATAAAGAAAGTCTTGAGTTGTTATTGGACAGACTGTGTTTTTTGAGGGCTGCTGGACTGATAAAGTGCTGTGGAGAGAATCTGAGCGATGACGAACATGTACAGCAGAAACAAACCGTAGGGGTTATATTATTTGACTTCTCAGTCGAGCAATCAGAAATGTATTAACATGATGACTTTACAAATAAATAAATAAATAAAAGTCATGCATTGTTTCAGATCTAGTTCAAATGGGATTTTAGCATTTCAGTACAATTTTATTTACTAATAATTTATTAATATAAATCCAAGCTTTCTCTGTGACTTTTTAGCTACTTATCTTAAAAAAAAAAAAGAAATAGTTGTTTTATTATTATTATTAATTAATTAATTTATTTACTTATTGCATTTTGGTGCAGATTGATTAATTAATTGATTTAACTTTTTATTTACTTTTTTATTTCTTTTCTCCCTTTATATATACAAAAAAAAAAAAAAAAATTAAAAAAAATTATAAATAAATAAATAAATAAATAATAAAAATAAAATCAAACCCAGTCAATAACCATATCCATATATTGTTTCAAATCTAGTTAAATTATATTTTTGCAGTTGGGTGCCATTATTTGTTTGTTTGTTTGTAACCTTTAACTGTGACGTTTAATTTTTAACCTCATCCAAACAAACAAAAAATTTTCAAGTTTCAACTGTAGTCAAAATGAGGGTATCTTTGCATTTAAATGCTTATTTATTTATTTTTTAAGTGTTCTTTACAAAAATCTTGTTGAAAGTAAAAAATATATCTTTTAGTTGTGATTTTTTAAATATGTTTTTTCCTTTTTTCATTTTTATTTTTATTTATTTATTTTTATTTTTTATTTTGTGTTATTTTGTGAAAACGCACATCCATATGGTTTCAAATTTATTTCTGCGTTTCAGCCTGGTAGGTTGTTTTGTCCATTGACTTAACATGACTATTGTAATAAAGCACATCAGAATCTATATTCACTCACTCTCATATGTGGCATTGACTATGGAATGATAAATGATGAGCTCTTATTGGCACAACATTCGCATGAATGTGTCAAACACAGCAGCGTCTCCACTGTAAATCACCCGTGTGATGCCGAGATCATGCTCACCGCAGCAAGGTCACTAGTAATTAGTGAGCTCTTCTGCGTTATGTAAGAATCATTACAACTAAACGATTTCTGGTTCCTCAAAGAAGCCGTGCCTACGCTGCTTCACACAACAGATTTCCTGGGATGCTTTTGTTTGCCGGATATATGGGGATTCTGCTGTCTGTGCAGGAAATACATCTTTGTCTGATTCTGTCTGGTTTAGCGGCCCACATCTGAGCTAGCAGAGGAAGGCCGGGAATAAAGGCACATTTGTTTTAGTTTGGAGTAGCTCTCAGGAGCTGCACCTAAACACAGGCTGCAGGGATTTTTCAGCAGCCGCTGGGGGTTTGGTTTACCTTGACCTGCCTGTGAATGATGCTCTTTCTCACCGCAGAGCCAGAGAGCAGATGCTGGTTAAATGAGAGGAATCTTTCTGCTCTGGTCTGGGATTTTCCTTCTATGACTCTTTCTGTGAGATCACTGTGTTATTTATTAAGTCAGGAACTTCACTGCAGTGATGGGTTAAATCTGTCAGTGACATAAAACTCATTGTTTTGGTCCAGATATACAATTCTTTTTTTTTTTTTTTTTTTTCAAAAATACATAAAAAATGTCATTTATACATACAGTACAAATGCATGAATACGCTCCTTTTATGATAAATAAATAAATACATGAATAAATAAATAAATGAATAAATAAATAAATAAACAATACATAAAAACTAATTAAAAATGCCATTTTACAATGTCTTGAATGCACCTCTTTTATGATTAAATAAATAAATGGATGGATAGATAAATAGATAAATACATAAATAAATAAATAAATAAATACATACATACATACATACATACATACATACATACATAAATAAATAAATGTTTTTAAATGTTAAATTAATCACATTTGTACAGTGCCCGGGAAGTGACGTCTTCGGTTCACTTAGTTTTGTTGTGGCCACGTCATATTAACTCGTGGGAACGTGATATTATGTTGTGCCCCGAGATGCTATGTTGAGGGAACGACATATTCTTCTCGTGGCCACAAGTTTAATGCATAAACAAACCTGCGTGACCATTATCAGAGATGGATTTATTAATATTTTATTTTGAATTAAGAAGTTATTATATTAATTATTATAGAAATTATTACATTATTAAATTATTTTATTAACCGTAGGCTTAGGCTAACGGACTGTAGGCTATTGCACGCGATGTGGACATCATTCAAATTAAGTTTATCATGAATAAATGTTACATAAAGTACATAAAATAAAATAGACCTACAAGAAAACATTTTTATCCATCCCACATTCTTGTAGTTGTCCATTAACTGATCTTCTTTTTCTGTAATATTTGTATATTATTATTAATTATTATTATTATTATTATTATTATTATTATTTATTTTATTATTAGCATTTATTATTAGTCTATTATTATATTTTTATATGAATTTTTTCCCTTCATTTCGATCTCTTTACATAATGATCTGTCTAGTTTTGTAAATAAGCCTACTGTAATGCTCGACATGCCAATAAAGCTTTGATTATGCTGACTGGAATTAATAGTCTGCAGTTTAAAGGTTGAATTTAACATATATTTAATTTTATTTCTGCGAATTAATAATTATAAATATAATAGCCTAGTGTTTAGTTGTGGAATTAATCATTCACATAGTTTCATTTAATGAAAACACAACACGCTCATTTATCATCACACACGGGCATAAATAGCCTACAGTCATGAAGTATTGGCATAATTGTCAGGCATTTACAGTAGGCTATTTGCAAAATATATGGTAGCAAATACTAGCATAATTATACAGAACGATAATTAGGTAAAGCGATACATCAATTGAAAGGGGAAATAATAAAATATTAGGCTATATTTATATGAAATAAATATAAAAATATAGCTCTAACAAGTTAATATAAAAACAACAATAACAACAACAACAACAACAAAAACAACAACAACAATAATAATAATAATAATATACAAATATTAAATGAAATGTTTAATGTTAATAAAAAATTGTATCCATCTCTGATAATCCCGGGTTGTTATGGTCACACAGGTTTGTTTACGCATTAAACTTGTGGCCACGAGAAATGGATGTTGTTCCCTCAACATAGCATCTCGAGGCTACGACATATTATCACATTCCCATGAGTTATTATGTCGTGGCCACAACAAAACTAAGTGAACTGAAGACATCCCCTTGCGGTTACTGTACATTTGATAAATCTAAAGAAAACTCTGAATTAATTATATTTAAATATTTTCTTGAGGTGTGAAGAAAACAAAATGTCATTAAAACCTTATTCAGTATTTTTGCCATACGGCTTATCATTATTTATTTGAAAATAAGCAAAAAGTTTTCTTAAAAAAATAAAAATTAAAATAAAAAATAAAAATTAATTAAAAAAATAAAAAATGTGTTGGTGCAACCAAGATGAAGGGAAAGAAAATATGAAACTGAAAATAATAACTGTATGTCAAGGTCAAAAGTATTTCAGGTTGTAAAATGTATTTTCCATCCAAAACTGTAAAATGTCACATTTAATAAATATTTAAATACGTTTAATATATGTTTAAGATGCACTTCCATACAAGCAGTACAACACAGAGATCTTTTAAGTGTTTGTTGAAAGTGGTTTAAAGTTTTTCTTTTTTCAGAAAATGAATGCAAAGAATAATTTTCTGAACTTTGCATGCAGTTTTTAAAAGTGTGATTTTTTTTTATTAATTTTTATTTTTTTATTATTTTTTTATTTTTTCTTTGACATGCCATTGGCTCAAATTCAAACACACTGCCAGATATTGCTTTAGGCTTTGTCTCATTATGAAAAAGAGACCATTTATGTAGACATATTAGTTATTTGGCAGCTTCTTTTCTACATGCTAATTACACGAGAGGTGTTTGTAGCTCCTCCCGGCTAACCTCCGTCCAATGATCAATGAGATCTGCCTTGTTTTGCCAAGTAAACTAATGACTACACACACACACGCACGCACACGCACACGCACACGCACACACACACATACACTCTCACTCACTCACTCACTCACTCACACACACACACACACACACACACACACACACACAGACACACACACACACACACACACACAGTATCCTCAGTGTCAGATTGAGTCATCAGAGTTTGAAATTTTGGAATATGTTGGAAATGAGCAGAAATGTTGGAATATGTTCATCTAAAGCTGCATTCTTCACATCATCAAGGTATTCTGAACTGAAGCCACCTGTAAATCACTCATTCTGTGTTGAAGCACTTTTTTATCACTACATTAAACAGTAACAAGACCAGCTTTTGATATTACAGTTTTTTACAAACATTTTTGCACTAATAACAGAACCTTCATGTCATTTTTCAAAATTCTAGACACAAAACTCAAAACAGTCATTATTTGTAGCACAGGCTGTCCAATGTTCAAAACTTTGCATATTGCGTTCATATCTTTAAAGAAGTCTTGCATTTACAGAAGCATTGTTTCAAAATACTAATTTATTATGAAATATCATAGGAACATTATTTTAGATCACCCACACACAAGATACCCATAATTTCACTGTTTAGTTGTTAGTACAATCATTAAATATAGTTGTTCAAAACACATGATGCAGCTTTCATTATGGTTCTACACATTCATACATCATTGTAATAGACTAGAGAGAAAAGTACAGACACTGGAATCATTAAACAAAATTTGAAAATTATTGATGAAATAATCAACACAACAGCTTTTTTTTTTTAATTTAAAAAATAGATAAGAAAAAAAAAGATAAGAAAAAACTACATTAGTCCTACAGTAAAATGTCAGCTGGAGAGTTCCTCACTGCTCTTCTATGTTTTTATCAACCCTGTCTTGTGGATTTGGCCACAGGTTCTCATCCTAATGGATGTTTTCATTAGTTAAACATCTCAGAACACATCTTCTGGTATGACAAATACAGGCCTGGCATTGGTCTCCTGTGATGTCATTGCACTCATCATCTATGTTCTGGAGAAGAAGGACTTGTTTGTGAGGGGTCTATTGTGAACCTTCCTCCTCCATGTGGAGAAAAACTCTTCAGTCGGGTTACAGTAAGGAAAGGAGAGTATGGAGGTAAATACAAGGTGATAAACCGTGGATGGGGCTGAAACCATGATTGCTGTCAGTGCCGTCGCTAGGAATTCTGGGCCCATTGCACTGATTTTGCTATGGGGCCCCTCAAAATCACATTCAGTGGGGGCTGATCGGGCCCCCAGCGAACATCGTTCTGGGTCCCTCTCGACCGCTGGGCTCTCAAACTCTCCTCCATGTCATGGCCAGGTTAAAGCCTGCCTCATCCAAAAATATGAATGGTTTTCATCAGCTTCCAGCTCTATCGTCCTCTAAAAAGATATTTACTGTAGGAAAAACAATACTGATAACAATGATATAGACTTTTGGGGATTTTTATTTTTTTTCCCCCCAACAACAGGCATCTTGAAACTGATCATACCTGAACATACTCAGTCCTCGGTTGCTTCACTTTCATAATCTAAACATTTAATATTGTTCATAATTTTTCCATAAAAAACTGTGCTTCAAGACTAATGCAACAGTTATGTAGCATTTTGAGCAGTTGGATCAATTGATAGTTAGATCATTGTAATGAAATGAATAGACACTCAATTCAGATGTAATGCGTGAGCTGTATTTTGAAATAGTAATACTTTGAAGTTAAGTTGTGTCATTTTGAACCGGTGATTTTAGTTCAATGAACAAAAGATCTTTGGCTCATGTGTATTGTATCCAAGCATTTGAAAAAAGTGTTAAGTGTTTTGAAAAATGTGCATTTTGATCATCGATTGTGAATTATGTGTCTAGAGTTTTGAAAAATGACGAAGTGTTCTGTTATTAGTACAAAAATGATTGTAAAAAACTGTAAATCAAGCCCCTTTGTAAACAGCACAATGATTTTAATGTGTTTTTTATTTGCTCATTAAGTCTCATAATGGATGTGTCATTAGACTAATTTTGTGATTCCTCCTCATCTTGTGATGAGTTTGAGACGTGATTTAATGATTCTCTCATTCAAAAATGTCAATAGAGTTGGTAAGTTTGAGTCATTTTCATGTAACAGTGATTTGTGTGAGTCATCGCTCAAAAATGTTTATGAAAGTCTTCATATGACATTTTTCAGCTGAAAAACAAATTAAAAACAAAGGCAAATATTGTTGCTTTTAGCACATACTGGTAAATTAAAAAATAGCATTCCTGTGTTCCTGTAAAAAAAAAAAAAAAAAAAACGTAATGAGAAAATTGTAATTTTGTAAAAATGTAACTTTTTAAATATTAAAATGGATATGTGGTTCAAAAATGAACTGTCAATTTACTTAAAAGGACATAAAATATTAATATACTAATTCAAAAATGTAATTATTCATAAACAATATTATTATAATTATTAATTAATTATTACCTCCAATTTATATCATTAAGAAAAATATATTATAATTGTTTTGCTATTTTTCTTTATTTTAAAATTATTTATAAGTATTTTTCCAAATTATATGATTAAGAAAAATATTTATTATAATTATTTCCTTATTGTATGTATTTTATATTTTCATCATTATTATAATTATTTGACCTAATATTAAAAAGACCTATAATTATTTTGCCTATTTATTAAGTTTTTTTTTATTTATAATCAAAATTATCTGTTAACATTAGTTAATGCATTGTGAACTAACATGAATGAACAGCTGAAATTTTATTAACTAACAACATAGATGTAAAAAATGCTGAAAAAATATCATATCTTATGATTTCAAAGGAGTCTGACATTAAAACAGCAAACTTTTAATTTGCTGTATCTTACTATATTGATCTCATCTCTCTCTTTTGCTCTACAGCTTCCATCCTCCTTTTATTCCCCCATTAGCGTCCGTTCGCTGAGATTGACAACGCCTCTGATTGGTTCTGCAGGCTCTTACCACAGGACTCAATCACTGCCAATCAATGAACCGATAGTGTGAGTTTAACACCAGCGATGCGCTGACAGCGGCGTTAAAAGTGTTGCTCTCTCCAGACGGAAGGAAACTAGGCTTCATGAGGCGTTCAACGTTATGGACTCTGAAATTAATGGGGCTTGGGGCAAAAAAAATGACCCAAAACTGGCCCCTCCACAATTAAACTCAATCTATTACATCCGTCGTGATTAAAAAGTGTGTCAATGCGTGAAATTGCATTTAGATCCATCCGCTCAGATTGCTTTTTATGTGTTGTTTTTTGCAGCGGTGAGCCTGATAACCAATCACACACGTTTCTGTTGAGCTTATGAATAGAGTGGCCAATCAGAGGCGTTTAGATGAGTCAGCGCTGAAAACAGCAGAGTTTTGTTGACTGACTGAATTCTGCGCGCTAGTGAATTCTCACATCATAAACAACGAAGTACAGAATTCAAAGAATTAAGAGACTGATTTCGCAGCTTCAGTGAGTATAACGAAGGTTTTTGCGTAACTTGTGGTAGACTAACGTTATTGACCAGGAGCTTTGTCAATGTAGCCAGAATATGATGTGACGTTTCCCCAAACACAAAAACATTTTTATTATAGCCTATTAATCGACATTAATAATCATTATTACAACATCAAGGGCAATAATCAAAAATAGGATCTGTCATAATGTCGCAATCCTACCATGTAATGAGCTCCTGTTTTTTTAATTGTAGGATGTACCACAAGTCAAAATTTTTTGAACAGTAAGCTTTTTAATATTTTTTAAAGAAGTCTCTTCTGCTCACCAAGCCTGCATTTATTTGATCCAAAGTACAGCAAAAACAGTAAAATTCTGAAATATTTTCACTATTTAAATAACTTTCAGCTTTAAAAATAAATAAATAAATAAATAAATAAAATTAAAATCAGCTTTAATCACAGGAATAAATTAAATTTTAAAATATATTCAAATACAGAACAGTTATTTTATAAAGTTAAAATATTTTAAATTTTTACTGTTTTTGCTCTACTTTGTATCAAATAAATGCAGGCTTGGTGAGCAGAAGAGACTTCTTTAAAAACATTAAAAATCTTACTGTTCAAAAACTTTTGACTGGTAGTGTATTTTAAACAGTTTGTTGTTATTGGTTTGCTTTTTATTGTTAATAACAGTTTGAAGTTTTCTGATTTACTGAAGAAAAGTGGTTAAATTTAAGTATTTGACATTAAGAACAATAGACACAATAAGGTAGTCTACAAAAAAAAAAAAAAGTAAAAATAGGGCATAGTGTACTGTAGTATGAAGGAAGCTTCTGTATATATTTATTTTAGATTTTTTTACAGACATTAATTTGTATTTTATATTTTTAATTTTGAACTGTAAAAATTCAAAGTTTTGAAAAATTCAAACTTTGTCTGTAAAAATTACTGAATAATGTCCTGGCAGAAAGTAACCAATATTTTTATTTATTTATTTATTATTATTATTTTTATTTTTATTTTTTTTAAACAGTGTAATTATAAAAATTGCCCTTACAAATGTAAAAATAAATAAATAAATAAATAAAATAATAATAATAATAATAAAAGTCCCTGGAAATCATTTCCAGGATGCAAATATTGGCCTATAATGCAAAAGTTCATTTCTTTATTGTTGAGCCTCCTCTCTTCTCTGAGTGAAGAATCTGTGACTCAGAGTTTGAAAAAGCTGACAGATGAATATGAAAAAGAAGAATTGAGCTGCGGCAGAAATGATCAGGGCATGAGTAGATATATATATATATTGATTCCCTGTATCTTGATCAATTGGAAGATGCTGGAAACCTTGGAGGAAACGTCATGGTTAGGTTCCTCCCCAACGAGCCGCTGACTCACACACACACACACACACACACACACACACACTCACGCACTCTCACACACACACACACACAAACACACACATACGCATTAATCATGCTATGCATTACAACTCCACAGAGAAAACAAGAGACACAAATACACTGAGCCTCTCTCCCACTCTCTCTCCAAATAATATTGATACAGACTTGATAAAGTGCTTCTGTCAAAATGTATTACCCTCCTTGCGGTTTAGATGCTATAAATCACTTAAACACTTTCTACAGTTTGCATTGCTAATGCTACAGGCTCATCAGCGCATGCAAACACTACAGTCGTTTGGCTAAAGAGACGGATCGAAGCGCAGAGCAGCGAGAAATCCTGAACTAAACAGTCCGATGGGAGAGAAATAAAGTGCAAATACTGTATTAGAAGAGAAACCTGGTTCTTTGTGGAACCAAAAATGGTTCTTCTATGGCATTGATTGAAGAACCTTTTTAAGCATCTTTATTTTTAAGAGTGTAAAAACATTTAAATCAGGCAAAATCAGCCTGAAGTCCTGATTTTGATGTTAATTTTGACTTTTTATCTGACAATTCTGACTTTGTTCAGTTCTGAGGGAGAAGAAAGTGAGATGTAAACTTGCAATTCCAAAAAAGAAAGTCAAAATTGTGAAATAAAAAGTTGCAACTACTTTTTTTTTAATATTATGTTCTGTTGCCAAAAATAAATAAATAAATAAATAAATAAATAAAACATTAAAAAAATGTGAATTGAAACTGAAACAGTTTGAAAAAAATTGAGAAAAACAGTTTTAATTAAGAGATAAAAAGGTGCAACTAATTTTTTTATATTATGTTCTGTGGCTAAAATAAAACAAGGGGAAAAAAACAATTCTAGGGGGAAAAAAAAAAAGTGACTTGAAATTTGAAAAATTGAGAATAAAAGTCTTAACTGTAAGATAAAAAGACGCAATTACATTTTTTTTTTTAATGTATTTATTCCATAATTATATCCTTTATTTTATTTTTAAATTTTTTTTGGGTCCCTTTCTCTCATTTTATATAGGTACAATTCATAGTAAGACACCAGATAAACAAAGTGTCTACTGTTTAAAATACATAATATGCACTGATATGCAAAATATGATTTTTGTCAACACCATAAGCTGTCAAGATTTTTCAATAGATGGATCTGAAAACCACCTTGTAGTTTTGATTCATTCTACTGAATGCTAGATTTTCCAATATCTATAATAAATATTTGACCATTTTTGTATCTGACAGTGTTTACTCATACTGAAATATGATTATGAGGAACATATGTAAACTTTTTATCCATAACAATTGCACGGTACATAAATTTAAATTTGTTCTCGTCTGCAGTCTGTTTTCAAGAATCAGTGAATTAGTTCTTAAATCTCTGGCAGCAAAGCTAAAATCAAGATGTATTTGTTAGTGTACATAGAGAATGTGATCAAAGACGCAGATAAATATGAATTTGATAAAGTCAGCGAGGCGAAACCGAGGCATTCGCTGCACGTCCGCTCACATTTGCTTTCTGTGTCACGTACTGCATGAAAAAGTCACCTAAAGTGCTGAGGACTCAGATTTCTGCTTGAAGGCTCACTGTTAATCTAAAGCCTGATAAAAATTAATTATAAAATAATATAAAATGAAATTAAAAAGCTGCCTAATTTATAGATTATATACGTAGCAATCAGAGATAAATGAACAGTGGCACTTGTGCCTAATCTAATTTAACACATGGGCAAATGTGTTTGACTAAAGGTCTGCTGGTGGAGCAAAACCATCGCGAGAGAACTGCAGAAACCACCTCCACTTTAAACGATGAAGAGCTACGGCAAACTAATGAATGTTTAATAGAACACAAGCCATCAAATGGTTTGTTCCTATAGTAAAACTAACATTTCTTTCCTTCACATTTGAGGAGTGGACAGAACTGGACTCATTCTGGATCATAAATGTTTATAATCTTGTTTAGCCTAATGGACAGGGTTTCTGGTATGATTAGTGAGCATTACATGAAAATCAGTCTTCATAAACGTGTGCATTAAGAGGCACCACCCTTAAAGGTGAATGACGGTAATTAGGATCTGTGATGTTCCTTGCTAATATTCCCTTGATTTCCATATGTTGTAAACACTGACCTAAGATGAAATGACTTTGATCAGCCTCACATAATCACCAGGCTGCATAATTAAAATTAGTCTATATATAGCTGATTTCAAACATGCATATACATTTATATTAATTACACATATGCATATTATACACCATACCGTTCAGAAAGTTTGGGGTCATTAAGCTTGTTCTTTATTTATTTATTTTTTATTAAGAAATTAATACTTCTATGCAGCACATATGCATTAAAATGATTAAAAGTGACAATAAAGGCATTTAAAGATTTCAGTTGCTGTTTTTTTAAACTTTCTATTCATCAAAGAATCCTGAAAAATAAAACATATCACAAAAACATTCATCAGCACAACTGTTTTCAACAATGATAATAACCAGAAATGTTTCTTGAGCAGCAAATCATTGATTGATTTCTGATTTCTGAAGGATCATGTGACACTGAAGACTGGAGTAATAATGCTGAAAATTTAGCTTTGCTTAAAGCATTAAATTAGATTTGAACATATATTCACATAGAAAATATCAATAATATTACTGTATTTTTACTGTATATTTGATCAAATACATGCAGTCTTTAGGAGCATATCTATGCACCTGGTTTGCATTTGTTTCCACAACAATTTAATTTACATTGGGAAAAAATAAAATAAAAATAAAAATAAAAAATAAAACAATTGTGTGTCCTGCTTTTGCTTTAATAACAGCATGCAATGTGACATATTTGCTTATGTGATCACTGACCTGGAAGAAAAATAAAATTTCTTGTTTATTTTACATCTCAAACTTTTTCATCTAGATTATTAATTTTTATACGTGTAAGTAAGATTTTAAATATGTAAAAATAATTACAAATATTTTTACAAATACATATTCATATATATTTTATATAAATATATTTGTACATATTTAATATATTTTTAATAGATGTACTAAATATATTTTAAGTATACTATTTATTTATTTATTTATTTTTTTATTTTTTTTTTTTTGTTAACAACTCTTTATGAAATTTTCTTCTGGGAACAGTAGTATAAAACAAAAACTGTGCAAATTTAGAACCCACCCCAACCCATCCTGGTAAACTTAAATAAATAAATAAATAATTAAATAAATAAATAAAATAATAATAATAATAAAATGAATGAATGAATGAATGAATGAAAGTCTTAACTGTAAGATAAAAAGACGCAATTACATTTTTTATGTATTTATTCCATAATTATATCCTTTATTAAATAATAAATAATAAAATAAAATAATAAAATAACTTTTACAAAGATTTTAGAAAAGATGACAACATTAAAGGCTGCCATAAATTTACAGTTTTCACATTAGATCCATGTATACGAGAATATACTCCCAAAAAAGGCAAAAACGTGCCTAAAGATCCTTGCGAACAGAGATTACACTTAGGAGAAGACAACAGATTCATATAAAAACGTTTCACTGGAGTCAAGTAAACCCTATGCAGCAATTTCCAATGAATCATTTGGTGATTAGGGTTTTTAGAAGACGATTTAAACATACCCCATACCTGATCTGAAAATAAAACATGCGCATCCTCATTAAGATTCTTAGCCCAAACTAATTAGTTGTAATAGATAAAGGTTTGTATGAATGCTCCAGAAGAAAGAGATAGATGACTGAAGCAGAGGAGGGAGATTCCTCAGAAGGAAGGATTAGTTTGTGTAAAGGGTGAACAGTCAGTTGAGAGTTCCAAGGCACCCCATACGCCGCAGGGCCGATCTAATGCGCAAATACATAAAAAAGGAGGTGCCTGGCAGATTATATTGAGTTTTGAGATTCTGGAAGGATTTTAAACCACTATCATCATAGATATCTCCCAGAGTGTTTACTTTATTATGAGTCCATTGGGGACAATGAAATGGAGTACTGCCTGACAAAAGATTATTATTGTGGAAAATAGGAAAATGCCTGTGCCATATTGTAACTAGTGGTGAACGTCTTTCAACATCCCTCCATGTGGAGAGGAGCTGGGTTACAATGGGACCAAACCGAGATTTACACTGCCTAAGCAGAACCCCCCAAAAAACAAGATGCTTCAATTTATACGGATTAACAATAGATTCCTCAATTGCTCTCCAAGACACAGAAGCGTCAGGATCAAACCAAACTGATAAAGGGCGGAGGGAAAAGGCTTGAGCATACAGTCTAAAATTGGGGAAAGAAAGACCTCCATGTAATCTACATCATTGTAAGGTAGTCAGTTTAATACGAGGATGCATCAAGTTTGTTCCAGTAGACAACCGGTGGAACGAGAGGAATCATGGAAGAAAAGAAATAAATACGTGGGAGAACATTCATTTTAAATTGTAAATATACTTCTTAATTCTTATTATTGTTTTTTTTAAGATTTCAGATATTTTGAATTCAATATTTTCTGTGTACATATGTAGCCTTGTACATAACAGAGCCTACATCTGGATTTCAGGGCAATTAACTTACTGAAGTACAAAATGGGATAAACCAGATGTTCCACATCTGCTCTGTTATGTTATTCTGCTAATAATAATCTTGCTAGATTTCAATCAGTGAAGGTACTCAATGATAACAGATTCCAGTGAGAGAAAATCTTGTCTCGCAAAGAGGGTCCATGCATGAGTCCCAAAGTCTTTACCCTGTGCAATAAAATAAATGCAACTAAAACAATGTAAATAATAAAAAAGCCTTCAAGGCCAAACTGACAAAGTGTTGACTCGTATCCAATATCAACTCTCTTTCTCCTGCATGCATGTCAGTATCGATCGTCCACTGAAAGCTGCGTGTTTGCGCCTCACCTTGGGTCGTGGCTGGAACACCGCCAGCACATTTTCAGCCAATTTGCGTCACACTAACAGTGTGCTGTGTTTTCTTAACTGGATTGTCAGAATAGTGGCGATGGCCGTCTAAACCAAGTGTCTCTAAATTGCAGGCTAACTGCACTAACACACCAAACACTCACGGGACGCTCTCAAAGTCTGCGTGACACATTTACAGCCTGCTTACAAACGGGGTAAACCCAAAAAACAAAATGCATTGTGTGGACAAGATGTCCAGCTTTACACATTAATATGCATTTACAGTGATTGGATCCCAATGGCACTTGACCACATGTGTGAATGAACCTCAACAGTTCTAGCATGCATACAGTATGCTTTATGTACATTAACATATTGCAGCTTCTTAAAAAGTTATGCATTTTACATGACACCTAAAACTGTTTACAAATACTTTCAGGTTCATAGAATACTGAATTCATGGAAATATGTTCAGTGACATTTATTTAAGGCAAGGCATCACAGATGAACAGGGTAAAACATTTAACTAACAGATATCACCATCTTTCACCAGTTGACTGATTACATTAAGAATTGAAAACATTTTTCATATAACAAGCTTCCTGAAATGTTATGTTTAATATGCAAATGATTAAATTTGCACCAATTTGCATATATTTCCGGAACATAGATCTGAATATTGGATAAAGACAGGTTCAAAATAGTTTGATTTTGATGATTTATTAAAGTTTATCACTCCATAAATCAGAAAAAAATAAATAAATAAAAAATAAATAAAAATAAATAAATAAATAAATAAATACATACATACATACTGTCAGCAGACAGACAAAAAAAAATAAAAATAAATAAATAAATCAATAAATAAATAAATAAATACATAAATAAATAAAAATGCATTTCAACCAAGTTTTTAGGAATAAAATGAGAACAAAAAACAACAACCGGTGAACGATAAATGAACAAACACTTCTGTAAAAATCTTCACAATTTAAATAGGAATAAATATTTCCAAAACTCATCTTCAGAAAACAAAGGATGTTTGATAAGTACAGTAATAAAGCATGTATAAATAATTTTTAAACTAGTTAATTTATAGTTTATAAACTATAGTCTATTGTTAATTGTTAACAACTTGTTAACCGTAGAGTTTTTAAACCAGTAGTAAAGGAATCAGAAGTAAATAGCTCTACTTTAGATTAGTACATATGCATACTGTCATGAATCCTGTCCGTGATCTTTCACCTGCTCACCACCAGAGGCCGCCTTCCAATTACATAGACATTCACACCACACAGACTGTTACATGCCACTCCATCAAAGACTTCATTTCCCATAATCCTTTGCCCAGTCTCATCAGCACTCACTGTTTTCACCTGTGTCTCATTTACCCTGTCTGCTCACTCTATATAAGCCTGGTTTAGTTTGTTATTCTTTGCGAAGTCTTGTTAGTTGTTACTGCATTTCTGAGCATTCTCCCTGGATTTATGTCTCTTGGTTTTTTGATCTCTTGCCTGTTTTTTTGGATTTACCCTTTGCCTGAGTTTCCTGCCTTGTCTATTGTTTGGATTGCCTGCCTGTGTTTTGACCTGTTGCCTGTATTTTGGATTACGTCTCTGGTTTGTCCCAATAAAGCTGCATTTGGATCTCCAACCTGTCAAGTCTCAGAGCAGTATGTTACAGAAGACTTCGCCATTTACAGATCCAGCAGCCGAGTGTCATCCTGATCACTATGGATCCGGTTAACCGGTTATTGTGTCTACGTCAGAGGGATTTATCGATAGAGGACTATGTACAGCAGTTTTGTGAGTTATCCTATCGTGTACCCTTCGAAGAAGTTGTGCTAAAGGACTTTTTTCGTTTTGGACTTAATGAGCCTATTAAATCATGGTTCCCTGAAGGAAAGTTCAATTGTAGTTTAAAGGACTTTATGGACTATGCACTAATTTTGAGCGGCTCTGTGTTCACTGTGGATGTCGTTGAGGAGGAACATGGCATCACACCAGAGTCTGTTCACATAATGGTTGCCGGACAAGAGCCTCTTTGGAAAATGGCTGCCAACACAGCAACTTTCCACAAAATGGCTGCCTTTCCTGAGTCTCATCCCGTCATGGCCACTCTTCATGAGCCAAGTCAAGTCACAGTTGATCTTTATAAGCCAAGACAATTCACAGTTGATCTTAAAGAATCAAGTCAAGTCACGTCTGATCTTCCAGAGCCTCGCCATGTCTCGTCTGATCTTCCAGTGCCTCGCCATGTCTCGTCTGATCTTCCAGAGCCTCACCATGTCTCGTCTGATCTTCCAGAGTCTCTTCATGTCACAGTTGATCTGCCAGAGTCTCTTCACGTCACAGCTGATTTTCACGAGTCCAATCAAGTCACAGTTGATCTACATGAATCCAATCAATTCACAGTTAATCGTTATGAATCAAGTCAAGTCGCAGCTGGTCGTCATGAATCAGGTCACGTCTCAGCTGATCATCCAGAGTCACTTCACGTCTCAGCTGATCATCCAGAGTCACTTCACGTCTCAGCTGATCATCCAGAGTCACTTCACGTCACAGCTGATCATCCAGAGTCACTTCACGTCACAGCTGATCATCCAGAGTCACTTCACGTCTCGGCTGATCTCCTAGAGTCTTGTCACGTCTCGGCTGATCGTCCAGAGTCACAGCACGTCTCGGCTGATCGTCCAGAGTCACAGCACGTCTCGGCTGATCGTCCAGAGTCACAGCACGTCTCGGCTGATCGTCCAGAGTCACAGCACGTCTCGGCTGATCGTCCAGAGTCACAGCACGTCTCGGCTGATCGTCCAGAGTCACAGCACGTCTCGGCTGATCGTCCAGAGTCACAGCACGTCTCGGCTGATCGTCCAGAGTCACAGCACGTCTCAGCTGATCGTCCAGAGTCACAGCACGTCCTGTCTGCCACACCCAGATATTCAAGGTCAGTCCTTCAGGATCGTAGTCTGGTATCCAGTGTGAGGGATGCACCACTGGTGTCTACACGTGCAGCTGGTATCCCCAAACCAGCTCACTTTAACCCTCCTGTCCATGAACTAATTCCCCTGTCCGAAGTGCTTCCCAGGATGGGAATCGCTTTATGTTGCGTTTGGGCTGCGTACACCACCGCAGAACTGCCCGAGGTGATGGCACCCGCTGCAGAACCTTCAGAAGCAGCAGGGCTCGCCTCAGCCCCTTGTATGATGGTGGCGCCTAGCAATGCTCTCTTAGCCTGTAGTGTTGCGGTCAAGGAGACCGTTACTGAACTCTTCCTGTGTCCTGAGTTTACCACTGTAGAACCTCCAGAGGTGGCGGCAACTGCTGCAGAACCTCCAGAGGTGTCAGTGGCATCCACTTGTGAATCCTCGTCCTGTCCTGTCACGGCTATGGAGGCTGTCTGCGAACCCTCGTCCTGTCCTGTCACGGCTATGGAGGCCGTCTATGAACCCTCGTCTTGTCCTGTCACTGCTATGGAGGCCGTCTGTGAACTCTCACCCTGTCCTTTCACGGCCACAGAGGCCACTCTTGAACTGTTGTCCTGCCCTGAATCAGCCGAGGAGGCTGGTTATGAACTTTCGTCCTGTCTTGAACTGGCCATGGAGGTCAATTATGAACCATTTTCCTGTCCTGACCCAGCCGAAGAGGCTGCCTTTGAACTATTAGTCCCGTCAGTCACTGAAATGTCTGTTATAGCGCAAGGGTCTGCCTTGGAACTTTCTATCCTGCCTGTCATAAATCCTGGTACTAAGAGACCACTCAATATCTGCCCTGTTAGCCCTGTCAATGATAATATAACCACTCATAAACTACCTGCCTGCTCTGTTTCTCTAAATGTGTCTAATGTTAAGTCACCTGTCTGTTCCCTTTCTAGTAATGTGTCTGCCGTGCCAGTTTTTATCAATGAATCTGATTATGACCTGTTAGTCTACCCGGTATCAGTCCATGAGTTGTTTGTCAGTTTAATTCCAGTCAATGCTCTGTCTGTCTCGAGTGTCTCAGTGTTCCCTAGGTCCCAGTCCCTGCCATGGTCTTCAGGTCTGTCTGCCCCGCTCTGGTGGGCTCCTGCTCCATCTGCTCCGCCCTGGTGGGCTCCTGTCCCGTCTGCTCCGCCCTGGTGGGCTCCTGCTCTGTCTGCTCTGCCGTGGTGGGCTCCTGCTCTGTCTGCTCCGCCCTGGTGGGCTTCTGCTCCGCCGCGGAGGGCTTCTGCTCCCTCTGCTCTGCCGTGGTGGGCTCCTGCTCTGTCTGCTCCGCCCTGGTGGGCTTCTGCTCTGCCGTGGAGGGCTTCTGCTCCATCTGCTCCACCCTTGTGGGCTTCTGCTCCGCCGTGGGGATCTTTGGACCTGTCTGCTCTGCTGTGGTGGTCCTCAAGTCCACTAGTACTGCCGGCTCCATCCTGGTTCCCTGTTCTGCCGGTCTTGCCTCAGTCCCAAGGTCTTAGACTTCCACATGGACCAGGCCCTCCCTCTCTCTCTCTGTTCCGCCTCCGCTCCACCGCCCTCCTGCTTTGTACTGTGTTTGGAGCGTCTGGAAGCCGCTCTTTGGGGGGAGGCTCTGTCATGAATCCTGTCCGTGATCTTTCACCTGTTCACCACCAGAGGCCGCCTTCCAATTACATAGACATTCACACCACACAGACTGTTACATGCCACTCCATCAAAGACTTCGTTTCCCATAATCCTTTGCCCAGTCTCATCAGCACTCACTGTTTTCACCTGTGTCTCATTTACCCTGTCTGCTCACTCTATATAAGCCTGGTTTAGTTTGTTATTCTTTGCGAAGTCTTGTTAGTTGTTACTGCCTTTCTGAGCATTCTCCCTGGATTTATGTCTCTTGGTTTTTTGATCTCTTGCCTGTTTTTTTGGATTTACCCTTTGCCTGAGTTTCCTGCCTTGTCTATTGTTTGGATTGCCTGCCTGTGTTTTGACCTGTTGCCTGTATTTTGGATTACATCTCTGGTTTGTCCCAATAAAGCTGCATTTGGATCTCCAACCTGTCAAGTCTCAGAGCAGTACGTTACACATACACTTTTAGCCCTATCCCCAATCCTAAATATAACCACTTCACATAACTGAAAATCTAATAAAAAGAAAAATCTACAGTGACAATAATTATGTAAATACATAAATGGTGTATGTTTTTGTGTCTATGCAAAATGCATGTAAAAGTAAATTTTGTAAAATACAAACAAATATGAGATCACGTTGTTTAAACACATTATCTCTTTACATATATGCAAATTAAACAATCCTAATTTGTAAATTACACTGATGATGAATGAAGAACGCACTATTTGTACTTGACCTATTAATGTAGAGTCTACAGTTTATAAACTATGAATTAACTACAAACTATAGTTTATAAATGATTAAAAAGTACTTTATTACTCTCTTATAAAGTGTTACTCAAATATACAGGCACAAATAAACAAAGTGCAATTAAATAAATGCATGAAAGTGCATTTTGGGTGTTTTCTCAAATTCTCAAACTGACCTGTCCATGAAAAAAAAAAATGTGTTTTTGCTCTAATGCATTTACCAGTTTGACATTATAACAGCTTTATTCTCTTCTGTGTAATTGCTGGCGCTACATTCAGCTCGTTTTCCACCCATCCTGAATCCTGACATCACTAATACAAAATGCAGTCTTATATTTCTTAGAACCCCAACTCCATTCCTCTCCTACAGATGGCCTAGAAAATATTCATATCTCAAGAAGCTCAATTAAGCTGCATCTGAGACCGAGTATGAGAGCTGGTAATGTAGAGCGTAGTAACACCAATCTGTGAGCTGATTTCCAGTTTCACCTCACCATACCCTGAATTTACAGTCTCTTGCAGCACAGACTCTGCAGAGCATCGGCCCGATGATCCCTACGTCCAAAGAATTCCCTTTGACGTCAAGCTAAATACTCTCTAGAAACTAAAGATGGAGAACGACAGAAGCACGTCGCTCAGAATCAGTCGGCGCTTCGTTATCTGTCTGATGAGAATGTGTTAACAGAGGACGGCTCGTTTTAAGAGATCTGATGGACAGAGGACAGTGATTTGTATTTCTTCTCTCTCTTTGATGGAAAGCTTTCTATTAGCACTGGCCCAGATCAAAAAACACACCGAGAGCAAAGCAGTCCACATTATTCATTCAGCGGCCTGCATGCATAATGCAACAGCTTAATATATATTCAATCAAGCTGCTATTTCTAAAAGCTGTTAGATTAGAATCAGTCTGAAAATCAATGTTGATTTATTTTTATTAAAGGAACGGGACATGAGTAGACATAAACAAGATCAGGCATTGTTTTTGCAAGAGTTCTTTAGCAAATTCGGAACAATATTGGATTTGGTTTCGTGATTAGACTGCAGGTCAGTGTATTGAGAAAACAGGATAGCTAAAAACACATTTTAGAAAGACCAAACCAAAAGAGGCTCATCTGAGAGGCAGAAACCTTCCACAGCACTTCTGTCCCCAAAGGCGTATAGGAAGAGCACTAATAATGTACAGTCAGCCAGTCATTATGGCAAAATAATGAACAGGAGCCTGACCCCAAACACAAGGGTCTGCAGTCAAACTGAAGGGCTTAATAATGAACGGCTGACTGTACATTATGCCGCTTTTACACGAATGCTTACTAAATAAAATATATGGACATGAAATATTGACTGAATTTAAATGATGATTTTCTTTTTTGTTTTTTCTTTTTTTTTTTTTACCTTTCTTAATAGATTCATATGAAGTATTGGCTTTGCAACACACATGATAGTGAAAAATACATACTCCACTACAACACAGAAAATAGTAAAAAATATAGTGTATTACAACACAGAAAATAGCGGGGGGGGGGGGGGACGAACACAAAAATAGTGGAAAATTGTCCATTATAACACATAAAATAGTGGGACCAATAATCCATTACAAACAAACAAACAAACAAATAAGTAAGTTAGTTAAAATTCAATTCATTACAGCACAGAAAATAGTGAAAAAATAGCCCATAACAAAATATTGAAAAATAGTGCATTACAGTACAAAAAGCAGTGCAAAACAGGTCATTATAAGAGTCAATTATAACACATGAAATAAATATATAAAAACAATAAAACTAAATAAATAAAATAAAAAATAAATAAAATAATAATAATAATGATAATGATAATGATGATGATGATGATGATGATGATGGCCGGATTATCCAATGGGCATTATGGGCACGAGCCCAGGGGCCCATGCGCACTTGGGGCCCAAGCGAGGGGAAGAAATTATTTTTTGGAGTGTGTTTACATTAAGTGAAAATAGCGCACTTGTTGGCAAACGCTATTTACACTAGCTCCACCCGCCAATGTCTGGTTGACACTCAAGATTAAAAAAAGATGCGCAATTATTAATGGCTTCAGTGGCGTAGACGCAATCGGCCGGGGTTCGAGTCCGCCTTTTGCTGAGCTATATATAATTATTTAGACTCTTTGGGCCTCATTCATGAAACACGAGCTGAATGAATTTTTGTGTAAATCATTCACAAAGCCGTTCTTACATAAACTTAATATTTCATGAAAATGTTTGTATTTTAAAAATGTTAGTTGGTATGAAAGAATGTAGGTACACCTGCTTCTTACCATGTGTTAATGGTAACTTGTACAACGACTGAACAACAAAGCATTGGAGAAGTTAATATTACTGGTTACTGTATTTATTCAGTAATATTCTTCAAAATGAGATATAGGCTACTAGAAGTTAGTTACTGCCGTGGATATTCCAAATCGCAACCAAATGGTCAGCTGTAAAAACGTTCTCAAGCGCCACCAGCAGGGCGTTTTCAGAAGGCATGTGCCCCCACCTTTAATAAAATGTAAAGTGGTCCCCTGCACTTTTTCCAGGCAAGTGTGTTGATGCAGAAGTAGAAAGGGCCAGCGTGAATAAATCTAGATTTAAATACAAAGGAACAAGATAGTCTTTGTATGACCCGACGATTTATTCATATCCAAAACGAGAAGATGTGAACATTACAGTGTGCTAAACACTCTCATGCAGTGTATGACATGTTTCATTCATACTCGACGCCAGAGGGCACTCTTGTGCAGAAAGTCCAAAACAGCCTCACAGAAGTAATAAATTTTGACGTGCAGGAAATCCCTAATATGGACAAAGGCATCCGCTATTGCTGCAGCCAAAAAAAAAAAGAAAAAAAAAAAAAAAGAAAAGGTAATTTCAAGTAGTTTCCAGTGAGGTAATAAATAAATAAATAAATAAATAAAGTATATGAATAATGCAGTGCTAACTGACATAAGATTTATTACAGTATACAAACTATTATTCTGTATTATTATGTGTTTGTATGTAAACCAATCATTAATTACCAAACATAATTAGGAAAATATAGGAAAAAAATATTATAGAATACAAATTTATTTTCTTAGCCAATTAAAAGATAAGAAAAAAATAAAGCATGTCAATTACACAAAAATCAGGAAAAATAAAATGTTTTATTTTATTTATTTATTGATTGACTGATTGATTGACACATACATACATACATACATACATACATACATACATACATTTCTGTCCCCCCTCACTTCTGAAATGATGGCTGCCCCTGCATAAACATGTTTAACTATCAAATCTGATGTTCATGAAGTGTTTGTGAATCCGGAGGAGTTTTCGGGAATGTCTGTATTACACACAGATTAGGCTTTCTAGAATTTACTCATACATTTATGCATTATTGCATACTGTTAATTTACAATGGGGGACCCGACAAGACATTGTGCCCAGGGGCCTCTGAATTCTTAATCCAGGCCTGATAATAATACAGACAATTATCCATTATATCACAGAAAACAGTGGGAAAGATAATAAGTTGGAAACAAACAAACAAATAAATAAATAAATAAATATATAAACAGTCAATTACAGCACATAAAGTAGTGAAAAAATAGTCAATTACAACACTGAAAACAGTAAAAAATAATGAATACATAAATAAACAGTGAAAAATAATTCATTAGAACAAGAAAACAACATCAGCCTGAAAACAACATGAACACTGTGCCAATATGACAATATTAATTCATAAAGTATAATAATTTGAAAATTGCAATTAGTCTGCAGCCAAGGTTACTTTTTTTCTTTTACACTGTAAAAGAACAAAATATGTTGCCATGAACAACAGTGAAAAATATCTTTTAACTCTTCCAATATAAACCATATTTAACTGTTCAATGTGTGCAATTGACTGATCAAATATTCCAGAGGGCAATGTAATATAAGATAATTCATAATTCATTTCTACAGTTAATAAAAAAAAAAAACCTATGAAAATGGATAGTACATTCTCGATCGGTGCTTCCATCACATCATATTTTTAATATCAGCTGTGGGCTGTTTGAAAACGCATCTTAACAGGTAAAAAGGGGAAAGTTACATTCACCGTATTTAAACAGCTCGTCTCTATCAAAATTTCAATTACATTTAAGGCATTTCTCATTTCAGGGATGTACGGCAGACAGCAGCCCTCAAATCTTCCTGATGTGATGAGCTGTAATTCGCAAACAGTGACGGTGTAATAATCACACACTTGTCAGATATGTTAACTGGAGCATTATAAATTAGATGCGAGCATCAGAATCCCTCCGCACCTCCAGTTCTGCGAGATAAAAGGGCCTTATGCAAACTTATTGCTATATGCATCATTTTGACTTAATCAGGCAGTGCTGCAGTTCACAGAGAAGAGCTGAGCAAATGTTTCCTGGAGAAACGCAGAGCAGTGGTCGGTTCATGAAACAGAGAGGTTATTGCGATGTTTGACTCATTTTAAAGGGGTCATGAACTGAGAAACAAAAATTTCCTTGATCTTTTGACATATGAGAGTGGTCACTATACTATAAAAAAAAAAACATCCTGTAAGTTTCAGAACTCAAAACTTTCTCGTTAGTCTAAAAACAGCTTATATTGAAGCCAGTCTGCCAAAATTACAGCTCAGGGAATGTTCTAATTTGTGATGTAATAGTGAGGATAAGCACCGCCTCTGCAGAAGAAGAGGCACTGTCTGTTTAGGTCCGCCTACCAATTCTACATCGCTATCTGTTTAGTCCCGCCCACCGATTCCACATTGCTGCCTGTTTAGCTCCTCCCACCGATTCTACATCGCTGCCTGTTTAGCCCCGCCCACCGATTCTACATTTTAGCCCGCCCACTGATTCTACATCACTGCCTGTTTAGCCCCGCTCACCGATTCATGCGTGTAGTGTTTATGAGAGTGGCAAATGTGCAGGTCTACACAGAAACCAAATGGTAAAGATGCTCTGAACACAAAAAGACGCTGTGCAGTGCCAAGTTCTGGAAAAACAATCTTTGCATTGCTTTCCTTCTGATCCCAACGTTAGAAAAGAGTGAATTAACTTTATTTTTAATGAAGATCCAGACCATGGCAGTAAGAATTCAGTCCTTTGTTCGCTTAGTTTTACCGCAGATTTGTTTACAAACACGGCACAATTCGATGCAGATTTTCAGAAAGATTGAAACTAAAAGGCGATGCTGAGATGACTATATTGGATCCGACAGTAATGTCGCAACACAAGTGTGAGTAACTATTTTCATTACGTGATCACTATTGCTTTGTCTCACTATTGCTGAGTTATTTATGCATTTTTAACCTAAAACTCAGCAGCGTCCATCTGTGAAGGCCGTATACTGTCAAACATACACAACTATTAGCCAATCACAGCAGTGGGCATTTACTTCAGAGTCTACAATCTGCCACACCTATTCAAACAGAGCGTTCTGATGAGGGGGGTTAAAAACAGGACAGAAAATAGACTATTACTTCTAAATTATTTTTTGATGTAAAAATCTTGATAACATTATAAGTGGACCTCAGAGAAAAGTACAAAATAATAAAAAACATAGGCAGTTCAGAGGTATGTGCATCGGAACAAAACAAAGCAGTTTTTAAAGAAACGCTTTGTTACTTGGTCAGACAGAAAGTTCTGATCAGAAGCGAGGTTGCGTTTTGTTGTTCTTTTTGGCTGACAGGCTTTTCAGTGGTGAGAGAGCAACAGGTCAGTAAATAGCTGTTGAAATGTCATCAAGTGAAGAGAGTATTGAGTTTTGAAGACAGTCTCTCCAGTCTAGACAAATCACCCCAGTTTCTGAGTCGTCCTGCTCCTTAATGATGTCTAATGGTGATTCCAGTGTGGTTTTTGTGCTGGCCGTCTTCCCGATGAGACCGCAGGCCTCAGCTTTCTTCTTCATTTTGATTGTTTTTCTTCTCTCCTCCGTCCTCAGCGTTTTCCCCGTGCGGTGAGAAAGCCTTGTGGACTCATTAAGAGTGTATTTGACCTCTGTGTCTCGCTCTGTCTCTCTCGTGTTTTTGCCCCTATTTGTTGTTTTGTTCTTTTTTATAATCTAAACTGAAGAATGAATATAGTGTGATAGTCAATACGCAGCCCAGAGTTGCTCCATAAAAATCCCCAAAGACTTCATAAATGTGAGTTCACAGCATAAGCATACTGGTGATGCACTGAAAATACACTGGATAGTCTAGGAAGTATACTGCTGGGTCCAAAAGCCTTTTCTTGATTTTATTATATACAGACTGGTGGGCAAAGGTAATTAAGCACTTTTTAAATGTTAAAAGTCTTTTCTGCTCTCCAAAGCTGCAAATATTTTATCAAACATATCATTAAAAAATAGAAATATTATTATAATGTAAAACAGCGGTTTACTATGTGAATATCTGTTGAACTGTATTTTACTCCTGTGATCAAAGCTGAATTTTCAGCATCATTACTCCAGTCTTCAGTGTCACATGATCCATCAGAAATAATCCTAATATGCTGATTTGATGCTCAAGAAACATTTCTGATTATTATCAATATTGAAAGCAGTTGTGCTGCTCAATATTTTTATGGAAACTGTGATACATTTTATTTTTCAGGATTCACAGATGGATAGAAAGTTCAAAAGAACTGCATTTATTAAGTTGGTAGCAACATGCTAATCATGCAAGTAACATGCTAACAACATGCTAAACATACTAAAACATGCTAATAGAATGTCTATAGTGTTAGAAACATGATAACAACAGGATAATCCATGTTAAAAACATACTAACAAAATGCTAATCATGATAGCATCATGTTAATCATGTTAAAACATGCTAACAGCATGCTAATCATGCTAGACACATGTTAGTAACATGCTAATTATGCTTGTGACAAAGTGACCTGTCCCTGTCGGTCAGCGCAGCACATACACACTGCATCATACCTCACTCCTCCTCTGTGATTCCCTGCTGAGGCGATGTGGGTGCACACACACGCCATTAGCATACTGGTTTACATACATGCAAACATATCCACTCCATCTCCATCTCCGACAGTGATCCACGCTGCGCATAACCACACAAACACACATAAACACATATATCTATATTTTGAAGTTGTTCTTCGTTTTCTTTTGGTTTTGTTTTGTGTTGTAAACATTTATCTGTGTTCAGTGTTTGTCTGTGTCGTCGGTCTTTCGCGTTGCTCTCCTTCCATCGGCTGGATAACCTGAGCGCCACCCAGTGGCCTGGCTATATAGTGCCAGAGTTCGTTGCGCTGGCGCGAAGCAACCGGAAGCCGACTCGTCCATTGTTTGTCTTAAAGGGGAAGTAGGAAATGTTGCATTGTTGTTGCAATCTGTTTATTTATGTTATTTTTGTATATATTCATTTATTTGAAGACTGAAAACTTGTAAACATGGAGTGGATGTTGTAGTATATTCGTGTGTTATTGTGAATATGTTCATACTTACCTTTTTATACTTACCTCGACCTGGTTGAATCCGAGGGGGCGGGGCTTGGGCTATAAAAGAGAGCCCCAAACCAGGGTAGGTTGTCAGTTTACCTGGCGAGCGAGCGTGCGTGCGTGCAACTGTGGTGCCGTGAGCAATTTTCAACAAAGTTTGCGCGCGCACATACATACATATCTGTTTGTTTTGTTCTTTTGTACAGTGTTTTCTTTGTTACTTTGTATATAGCTTTGGTCATTTTTCTACTGGGATTGTTTCACCTCTCGAGCACTGTAAATAAATCTTCTTTTTTTTTCACTTAACATCTCTGCGAGTATTGCCATTTTATTTTTTTTTGGGGGGAATTTTTTTTTTATATTTTTGTCAACATTTTTGGGTTGGGTGAACCCTTTCAGCTGACGACGGGCCTGCGAAGACCCGTTGTCTCACAATGCTAGAAACATGCGAATCGTGTTAAAGTTAGTTTGTGACCTTTACTCATCTAGTTTGAAATAGATTTTTTTTTTTTTTAAACATTCTAAATGCCTTTACCTTCACTTCCAAGTAAAAAGAAAGAAAAAAAAAAAAAAAATATATATATATATATATATATATATATATATATATATATATATATATATTAGTACATATAAGTTTAACTTTAGCTCTCAGTTACTTCTAAATAAAAATAAATAAATAAAGTTGCAATTGTGAGATATGACACATTGTGAGGTATTGTAACAGGACGTCCACTGAAGGCAAGTTAAAAGGACCCAAGTGCAGTTTTATTTAAGAGTGTGAAATCCAAAATACAAACAAATACCTTACCAGAGTTGACTTGAAACAGACTTGACTAATCATGGCATGAACAAACTCAGCATAAACAGAAACGAGAACTCACCAACAGAGGATTACAGGGACAATACTCGACAAGAGACAAATGCAACATGATGGCTACTTATAGCAAACAATACAGGTCACATGACAAGAACCAACCAATGAGAGACAGGACACATGACTAGGACAACCAATCAGAACATGACACAATGAACCAAAGAACCAATCAGAACATAACACACAGACATGACAAAACAAGGACCATGACTAAACTCAAAATAAATACATAAATAAATAAAAAAACACAAAAAACATGAACATGAAACAAAACCCAAACCACACGTTACAGATATACATTAACAGTGCAAGAAAGTTGCAAAATAACGTTGCAATTAATTTTTTTTTTTTTTTTTTTTACTCTGAGGCTTCCATAGGTCTCAAAATCCCACCGTGTTTTTCCCCCACAATATAGAGAAATCCTAATTTTATCATGCTTCACTAGAGATAAATGACATTTTTAATTATGTTTCTGTTTGTTCTGCACTTCCAATAACATTTACATAGAAAACCTGTCAAATTATTAACAAACACAATTTAAATATGATTAAAATAAACACAGTAGTATACGCAACCAATCTGGAACAAAAATAATGAGCTGAAGTGGCTGGGAGTTTGTCATTGAACTTGACAACCTTGTAAACATGGAGTGGATGTTGTAGTATATTCGTGTGTTATTGTGAATATGTTCATACTTACCTTTTTATACTTACCTCGACCTGGTTGAATCCGAGGGGGCGGGGCTTGGGCTATAAAAGAGAGCCCCAAACCAGGGTAGGTTGTCAGTTTACCTGGCGAGCGAGCGAGCGTGCGTGCAACTGTGGTGCCGTGAGCAATTTTCAACAAAGTTTGCGCGCGCACATACATACATATTTATCTGTTTGTTTTGTTCTTTTGTACAGTGTTTTCTTTGTTACTTTGTATATAGCTTTGGTCATTTTTCTACTGGGATTGTTTCACCTCTCGAGCACTGTAAATAAATCTTTTTTTTTCACTTAACATCTCTGCGAGTATTGCCATTTTATTTTTTTTGGGGGGGAATTTTTTTTTTATATTTTTGTCAACATTTTTGGGTTGGGTGAACCCTTTCGGCTGACGACGGGCCTGCGAAGACCCGTTGTCTCACAATGCTAGAAACATGCGAATCGTGTTAAAGTTAGTTTGTGACCTTTACTCATCTAGTTTGAAATAGATTTTTTTTTTTTTTAAACATTCTAAATGCCTTTACCTTCACTTCCAAGTAAAAAGAAAGAAAAAAAAATTCTATATATATATATTAGTACATATAAGTTTAACTTTAGCTCTCAGTTACTTCTAAATAAAAATAAATAAATAAAGTTGCAATTGTGAGATATGACACATTGTGAGGTATTGTAACAGGACGTCCACTGAAGGCAAGTTAAAGGACCCAAGTGCAGTTTTATTTAAGAGTGTGAAATCCAAAATACAAACAAATACCTTACCAGAGTTGACTTGAAACAGACTTGACTAATCATGGCATGAACAAACTCAGCATAAACAGAAACGAGAACTCACCAACAGAGGATTACAGGGACAATACTCGACAAGAGACAAATGTAACATGATGGCTACTTATAGCAAACAATACAGGTCACATGACAAGAACCAACCAATGAGAGACAGGACACATGACTAGGACAACCAATCAGAACATGACACAATGAACCAAAGAACCAATCAGAACATAACACACAGACATGACAGAACAAGGACCATGACTAAACTCAAAATAAATACATAAATAAATAAATAAAAAAACACAAAAAACATGAACATGAAACAAAACCCAAACCACACGTTACAGATATACATTAACAGTGCAAGAAAGTTGCAAAATAACGTTGCAATTAATTTTTTTTTTTTTTTTTTTTACTCTGAGGCTTCCATAGGTCTCAAAATCCCACCGTGTTTTTCCCCCACAATATAGAGAAATCCTAATTTTATCATGCTTCACTAGAGATAAATGACATTTTTAATTATGTTTCTGTTTGTTCTGCACTTCCAATAACATTTACATAGAAAACCTGTCAAATTATTAACAAACACAATTTAAATATGATTAAAATAAACACAGTAGTATACGCAACCAATCTGGAACAAAAATAATGAGCTGAAGTGGCTGGGAGTTTGTCACTGAACTTGACAACCTTCACATTTATTTAAAGGGGTCATATGACGTTGCTAAAAAGAACATTATTTTGTGTATTTGGTGTAATGCAATGTGTTTATGTGGTTTAAGATTCAAAAAACACATTATTTTCCACATATTGTACATTATTGTTGCTCCTCTATGCCCCGCCTTTCTGAAACGCACCGATTTTTACAAAGCTCATCGTTCTGAGAAGTGAGGTGTGCTCTGATTGGCCAGCTATCCAGTGTGTTGTGATTGGCCGAATACCTCAAATGTGAGACGTAAATGTTACGCCCCTTACCGTATTGTGATGCCATGTCCCGGAGCGACGAGACTAAAACAATAAAACCCATTACAAACGAGGCATTTGTTGCATCCAGTGGGGACATAATTACTGATTATAATGACTTATACTGTCTTTTTACGTGTCGTGTTGCATCGCTCCACGTAAACATTACCAAGTCTGCATTTGTGATCGGAGAAATGACAAACAACAAGCGCTACTCTACACTGCTCAAAACTCGCGTTTGAATAGTCAGTGGCAAATTCTTTAAATATGAAAACATACTTACAGACTGTGAGTCAGAAGCGCCAGATTGTCCTTGCAAAGTTGGAATTGCCCCACTTTATAAAAACAGTCTTTGAGCAGTTGGCAGCTACTCCCAGGTTCAGGAGATAGTCCTCCATTAAAATACGATGCACACACTCGAATATTTGGGTTGAACTGTTCTGGAACAGTGTTGTAAATACAACTTAACCACTGATTTCTAGTTGTGTCCTCTTTTGGAAGCCCAAACAAAGTACATTCGCTTTCACAACGAAACACACAGCGTCTCCAGGACATGACGCTGGTGGCAGCAACAACACTACAGCGAAAATAAAAATCACGCCCTCTTTCATTGTGTATACATTTGGACGGTGTTTTGCAAATCTCCCGACACCGTGACGTAGACATGTGGGGGCGTGTTTGAATGAGCCATTTTAGGGGGGTGTGGTCGAGTCTTAACTTTTATAAAGGATATCTCTTTGGTTTTGAGACTTTAGTCTTTGCAACTTCAGGGATCTTATCTATGCACAAACAGCTTGTAACACTCCAAAGAGAAAGGAAAACTTGAAATCGCATCATATGACCCCCTTTAATGCCATTCATATGAGTAATCCTGCAACAACGTCAACATTACATAAACCCGCACTGGCGAGATTATTAATCGCATTACATTTTCTGTCAAAATATTGCAGCACAGTACCTGTTGCACCGAACGCGAGTGTTGTCACTGGAGAACTGAGGGCTAAAGATGAGATTGTGTGGGAAAGAGTCTTCATGTGCGATCATCACACTCATTCAGAGGCCGTGTGTTTATGCCCACATGGCCAACGCAGTTATTAAACACATCTATTAACTGCCATCCAAACAAATCTGCCATTTATTTCTCAATGATTGGCCTTACAGTGCATATACCGTAATTGGCTGATTCAACATGACAATCTAGACTAATTTAAACTGCCATTAGGAGTTCAGCTGTAGCGGAAACAACAGGCTAAAAATACAGAGTCATAATATTATGAATTCAGTGTTCATTCTCATGTCATCGCTTTATTTGTTTGCCCTTTTTTTAACAGATTGTTACTGCAGTTTGCCAGGTGGTTACAGGCAGCGCTAATAGACTTGATGCAGTATGTTTGATTTATAATCTTCAGGTTGTCTTTTAAATAATATTATAGGATATTGATGGTTGTATCATTGCTGTGTGACAAATATGTTCTCCAAATATTTACCAGAAACGGCAGTCAAGACGCTAAACAGCGCCGTACGGACAGTGCTCTTTAATGCAGATGAAGATTCAGACCCTTCAGTCGAACCAAAGATATGCTTTGATCTTACATTAGTTCTGCTATCAAGGTAATCATGTTAGGAGTAAATGCAGCTCTTTCATCCCTAACAAAGACAGAGATTTCTTTTACGCTGCATATTCTTCTGTGTTTCTCTCATTGGAGACCCATCAAGGACTGAGCAAACACTTCATGCTGTAATTACGCTGGATAAAGTACCTGACACTGTATAAACTCACTGTATAAGACTGATTATGTATTAAACCAGGAGTTTCAACGTCAAATTATATGGGTCTCACTATCCAGGTGGTATTTTACATTCATCATATGTATATATGTATGTATGCGTGCGAGCGTGTGTGTAAAAAAAAAAAAAAAAAAAACCTTAAAAATGAAAATGAAAATAAATAAATACTTTCTATTATTATTATTATTATTATTATTATTATTATTATTATTATTATTATTATTATAGCTTTGTTTAGAATAATCACATCAGAATTATTCAACTCAATAAGTATATATGTGTCTCAAAATATAAATAAATAATTATAATATTATTTAAAAATATTATTCTCATGCAATAATAATAATAATAATAATAATAATAATAATAATAATAATTATTATTATTATTATTATTATTATTATTATTATTATAGCTTTTTTTTTGCATGAGAATAATCACCTCAAGATTACTCAATTCAGCATGGATCCTTTTGATGTTTGAAATTACATTTTTAGTTTTATTATTTAGTGCTATTGTTCTATTATGAGATGCTTAGAAAAAATTTGCATTGCATTTACACAGTGAGGAATGAACCTTCTCTCCTCAGCTTACATCTTCTGAAGGCAGACTATGATGGAGACAAAATGAAAATAACTCACTTTAAATAAGACTGACTTGAAAACTGCAGCTTGTTTTAATTTATGCAACATCTTAGGGGCAAGTATTCCAATTTGTGTCTAATTTATGTAGTTACCAGGACTAATTCCCAGCAGCTTGATTGGTTTTGCAAAAGTATGTATAATTTTAACGTGTGGAAACACTTCTGAAAGCCATCAAGTCCCCATGCCAAAAATAATACAGAGAATAATGATTTTGGTTCATTAGTGACAGTTGTGCTGTGGAAGAGAGTTTTTATAATTTAACGTGTGAATTTAGTAGCAGCATGTCACTTTTAGTTTAGGCTAACGAGTGAGTTTGTTAATTAAAATATTGTGCTGACATGTCAGTCATATTTTATGAGCTAATGTCTCAAAATACTTCTCACATATTCAGGTTTTTCAGACTCTCAGCAAGAGGAAAGGGACTTATTTTTCATTTTTATGATTATGTCATACATAATGTTTGGCATTGTGCTGCTCTAATATACTATGAATATAAATATCTACTCTAAATACTATAAATCCTGGAGCATATCATGTGAATGCTGTGAGCAGGTTCTGAAGCGGGAAGAGCTGAATGCCTAAAAAATTACACACGGTCAGCCAAGTCGCGGCTACAGCTGAAATCGTATCACGCGTTTCTGCAGGCTTTCTCTCGGAGAAACCCACCATTAGGCACAGCTTGAGGCTGGAGTCACTTACTAACACTACTATTACATCAAATGCATGAATTTATGACTCAGGCCATCTTGCATCTGTTTTGCTTGAAACACATTTTGTAGCACATATTACTCCAGTCATGATAGAATAAAAGTGATTTTTTTTTTCTGCTCACCAAGGCTGCATTTATTTGTTAAAAAATGCAGTTAAAACACTAATATTATGAAATTATATTACGATTTCAAATAGCAGTTTTCTATGTGAGTTTCTGTTAAAAATGTAATTGTTTTCTGTGATTGAAGTTGTATTTTCAGCATCATTACTCCAGTCTTCAGTGTCACATGATCCTTCAGAAATCATTCTAATATGCTGATTTGCTGATCAAGAAACATTTCTGATTATTATTAATGTTGAAAACAGTTGTGCCGCCCAATATTTTTGTGGAAACCATGATACATTGTATTTTTCAGGATTCACAGATGAATAGAAAGTTCAAAAGAACAGCATCTATCTGAAATAGATATCTTTTGTAACATTGTAAATGTCTTTACTGGCACTTTTGATCAATTTAATGCATGCTATTAGTTGCACTGTTTTGCATCTACGCAACATACAGTACACATTTAAACAATTCCTCATAACACAAAAACGACTTACATGACTCCAAATGTTTTAAAATGTATTTTACTGAATAACAAACATGAATCTTTTGTTAAAAGCACAAGTGCAGGTTATGACATGCATCCTCACATGGTGACATAAACACGTTTTTAAAATGTCCATCATGATGTTGTGTGACTAAAAATAAACTTTTAATTGGTTTTCTCAAAGTAATCTCTTCTTTATTAACCATTTTATCGCTTTCCACGCATGACGTGGTTGTGAAACAATGGGCTTGTTTCCCTTAGGCAGCATTCTGCAATAGAGGGTTAAATATGTATATATGCTTCTATATTTGAAATGAATTTGGCTCACATGCATCCTCAGCATCGCTCTGGCAGCAGGATCATGCCTCTTCTCTTAGATTTCCTGGAGTCATCTATCTTCTGCCACATTAAAGATGTATGGCTTTCATGGATGTGCTGTCGGTGGACAGAAACAAACATTATTCATCGAGAGAAAAAAGGAAGATTGTGAGCACAGGAAATCAAGCGCTGCGAGCGAGGTTCATTCAGAGCAAACAGGAAACGCATCGCAGTTGTGTGTGATTTTCTCTTAATCAGGGGCTTTTGGAGGCTCTTCCAGGCTCTCTGCCATCTTCCTGTGTCTCTGACTACAGCTCTGCTGGAGACACGCTGATCTCTGGGAATTCACAGATTAGCATTTGTTAGAGGTTTAACACACGCAGCTGATGCAGAATCTCATTCGTACCAAATGCGCAGCTCTAAAGATGAATTACCTGATCCTCTCATCTCCTGTTGACATCACCATACAGTTTAGAGAGCGACGCGTATCTAGATCAAACACAGAGGCGAAGCGATATCCATTTCATGGTGGGATTCGGTGGAGTTGAGGAATTGGGCTGCTGATGTGATTAGTTGAACTCAGCGGTGGGCCTTTGCTAGAGCAAATTCATTACGTGTAACCAATTACTGAGGCGCTTTAAGTGAAACAGCGGCAAATGCAACATGAGAGCGGATGGTGATCAATCTGTGGATTCGCTCGTGTCACATGAAAGCATAAATCTGATATGTCTCCATCTTATAGTGTTTCTGACCATTCAGCCATTCACAATGTGATTTATTCTCTGAAGAGACACATGAAAGCTGATGACATCAATATACATCAACCTCTGATGTGTAGGCATATATACATCTCCATTCATCAATAACTCTGTAACTGTGCATAACTATCCAACAGTGTGTGTGTGTGTGTGTGTGTATACAGTACATATACATATATATATATATATATATATATATATATATATATATATATATATATATATATATATATATATATATATAGAACACTAGTATTTTTAACAGCTAAATAATGGTTTTGATTGATTTGCCATTAATTGTAATAATCCAGTGAGATTTTTGTTTGCTCCACACAGAGATCTATTATATATATATATATATATATATATATGTGTGTGTGTGTGTGTGTGTGTGTGTGTGTGTGTGTATATGTACTGTATACACACACACACACACACACACACACACACTGTTGGATAGTTATGCACAGTTACAGAGTTATTGATGAATGGAGATGTATATAGGCCTACACATCAGATAGGCCTACATTTATATTTAAATAAATGATATATTAATAAGTAAATAATATAATAATATACATATATAATAATATTATCGTAAACTTAAAAATTGCATTATTTTTGAAGCAATGTAAAACACTGATACACTAAAAACATATTTTAATAGTTCTGCATGAGAAAAAAAAAATGACATCACTGTAACATTATTCTAATATATTATTAAATAAAACTCAATATAGATACGGTGTTTGAGATTGCATATTTTAGTTTCTCGGTCTCTAATCTAACAGCTGGGAATGTTTTTTTTCCGAGGCAGTGAGGAAGAAAGAAAGAACATATAGATGAAAAAATAATTGACAGCACAAATTATTTGAATAGTTAGTGTTCCTGGTCCAGGAAAGCCCAGAGCTGTTTGAACTTCTGGCTATGTGTACCTGGACCGCAGGCCCTCAAGGTTTATTTAAAACAGTGTTTGCCTGGACTGGATTTGGCTTAGGTTTAACTAGTTAGAAACACATTTGTGTGTGTGCCATGGCCAAAGCTTACCGCTGGCAGAGCCAGGATGCCGCATAGTAAGAAGAAAAACAAAACAACCGAACAGAACTAGTGTTTGTCAGTGAGAAAACTCTCATGGCATGATGCAGTGAGTCCGGCAAATCACTGGGGTGAGCTCAAAAATAATGTATTATTATGTAAAATGTTCATACTTTAAAAACATTTATATACATATTCACATATCAATATTTCATTTAACCAGTTCAATTAAAAATGGACTACACAAGTGACTGGCTTCCCCAAATATGAATACTTCCCTAATGTAAAGTACATGAAAATAGTAGGCCCTATGTCTGAATTCACAGTATTCATTAAAAAAAGCTCCATACAGTATGTACAAATGTTTGCATAATGCATTGTATTTGTTTATTTTTTTTTCTTCAATTTCATATTTTGCAAAAGCATGACAATGCATTTTAAATAGGATATTTTAAATGATTTAAAATCATGTCGATTAAATGCTGAGTTATTTTTGCTAATCATGTATCTCATGTCTTCTCCACAATTGTGAATAAAACACAAAATCAGTTTCTCTTTATTAAGCCAAATGCAACTACTCCCATGAGTTCTGACATTTAAATATGGACTATTACTATATGACCTATCATTTTAGCAACTTCATTATAATCTAAACACTTTGTTAATGTAAAATTGTATCTTAGAATAAAAACAATAAATTGTGAAAGTACTGCATAATTTTTTTTTTTAATTTATTTTCACATCCTTGCACATTTTGTCTGTAACCCCATTGTGCATTCTATCCACTAAATGTATAATTTTTGGGAAAAATTGGAATGCAAATACTCCAGTGAATGCTTGTGAAAACATTAACAGTTCCCTTTGTGATTTAATGCTCAAGCCTGTTGGGAAATATTTACCAACTGAGCAAGTGATTAAGAAAATGGCACAGAATAATCACAGCAGAAACTTTATTACATCCATTTTGGCAAAGTTGTCAAATGACACACTTTTAAAGACTCTCAAGGTAAAACATAACTAACGTTGGCAGTCGGCTCATTTACTTGGAGCGTTTCCTTATGATGCTCTGGCAAATCATTGGCTGTCATCATTAAATCAAACACAACACAATATAGCCTATATAGAGATGTGCATATAGATGAACAGTTGCAATATAAGTTTAACTTTATTCGGCACTAATTTCAATGTGTTCTATCCTGTCTGAAACAGTTTATGAATATTCACGAATGCTCCACCCAGTGCAATTTCTGAACGATAGTTTACATGGATACTATATACATTTATATATACAGTCAGTGATTAGATAAACCTTTTCAAATCTTTGAACATCTATTAAATGCAATTAAAAATCATTAAATACTATTAAATACGAAGCTTTTGTATGATATATGTTATTTTATTCATTTGCATGGCTTGTTTGTTTTATGCAGGGTTTGCTAAACAGGAAGAGTCTATTAACTATTCTCTCTCTTTTTAATCATACAGATGTGCCATTAAAAATGTCTACAAATGTATAAAACTAATCCGACATTAGATAAAAACCATTGAATGAAATTTAAAAAGTGTTATGACATAGCGAAGCTATGAACGATCATGTGACTTTGGCTGTTTGATGCGCTCTGAATCACTGGTTCAATACAAATGATTCAATCGAGGTTTCAAAGTTCACAAAGCATTGCTTCCATCAAAAGCGTCCATTATAGTGAATAGAGCAAATTTTTAAAAGTTGCATGGTAAATGCTTATTCAAAAAGTATAGAGAGCAGCAACTGTTTTTGTGAGTGAGTTACTGAATAGTTTATGTGACCAATTCATTCAGTAACGAAGCATCACTACTCTCGGCGGCGGTTGATTCTGCTTTGACTTCTTTGGTGTAGCAAACATTGACATTACTTGTCTAAAAAGTACGTTTCTGAACATTAATCACATGTTTCTGATGTGTGATACTGCTTAAAACTAAATGTTATACTAATGGTTGCTTGTTGAAAGTCAAGTGCGAGGTAAAACAAAGCTTTTTGAAAATTTGAATCAACTGAATCATTTGCTTCGCAAAGTGATTCACTGCTTCGAAGAGCTCAAAACAACGCACGCTGGTGATGCCTACTGGTCAGAGAGGCGTAAATGCAACAAGCATGCGTAAAAACAGCTTTCACAAACTCATTGCTAATGTTTTATTGAAAGTATAATCTATTAAATGCAATCATTAAATACTTTTAAATATGCAGCTTTTGTATGTGTTATTTTATTCATTTGCATGGCTTGTTTGTTTTATGAAGGGTTTGCTAAACCGGAAGAGTCTATTAACTATTCTCTCTCTTTTTAATCATACAAATGTACCATACAATGTCTACAAATGTACAAAACTAATCTGACGTTAGATAAACACCATTGAATGAAATTTAAAAAGTGTTATGACATAGCGAAGCTTCGTTCATGTGACTTTGGCCATTTGATGCACTCTGAATCACTGGTTCAAAGTTCATCAAAAGCATCCATCATAGTGCATAGAGAGAAATTTTTAATGGTTGAAAAGTAAATGCTTATTCAAAAAAGTACCAGAGATGCAGCAATTGCTGTTTTTGAGAGTGAGTTATTGAATATTTCACGCGACCGATTTATTCTGTAACAAAGCATCATAATCTCAGAGACGGTTGATTCTGCTTTGACTTCATTGCTGTAGCAAACATTGACATTACTTGCCATCTAAGATGTAAGTTACTCAATTAATCTCTTGTTTTTGTGATATTGCTTAAATCTAAATGTTATAGCAATGGTTGCTTGTTGAAAGTCAAGTGCAAGGTAAAACTGTTCTGTATGCCATGGACATCAAACGGAGCTGCTGAAGCATGACTTTATATTAGCCTAAAAAAAACAAATGATGCCTCCTCATTTCAGGCGTCCACAACATGCCACCACTAACAGCTTTATTGTGCTCCAAGATTAGTTGCTTATTTGCTTTTTCCTTGTTCAAGGAAAACAGATTCAGGGCACAGTTGCAAATGTGGACGACGTTTGGGATTCATCTTTGCTGACTCGCGTGATCGTGCGCATGTGTTGTTTAGTCGTGGAATGAAATGTGAAGGCTCTTCATATTTTGGTGCTGTATTTGTCTTTAGTGCGAGCCATATGCCTGCCAGGACTGTGCCCTAATTAGCAGTATCACAGAGATCAAACGCAGAGGAGAGTATAGGAGAGCAAAGGAGTGGGATAAAAGGGTTTGCAGCAAGAGTTACATTGTGTAATGGGAGCTGAGTTTGGAGAGGAGAGCACTTTGATTCACCCTCTATTATGGATGAAAAAACAGCTCTTTAGATGAAGCTCAAGCAGGCCCTGCTGACAGACACATACAGGGGTATCGTCTCACAGCACCATTTCTGCCTGTGCTCTGTAATTATAGTCAGGGAGAAAACATGAGACAGACGTTTTGAGGACAAGATCCTCAGACTGCCACAAAACTGTTGATGTTGTATTGGTGACGCTCACATACACTGCATTTATTTAGTGCATCTTCATTAAATAGATTATTGTATGATTGGGTGTTACATTTGCACTTAATAAAACCATGTAGAAAAAATATGGCCAAAATGAATTTTAAATATATATTGCAAACAGTGAAGCTCAGTGATATATATTTTGGAAATTGAAAATATATTTAGTTTCATCCTTCATATACCAATATTTATTCCAATCTTCTTTACAATCTTACAGTAGCCAGTGGATGGAATAGCTAGATTCATAATGTTTGAATAGAGTTTTATACTGTATGCATATGTAAATTTTTATTCAAATGTGTTTTATGCATATGTTACAGACAATAGTTAAAGTTTTTTTTTTTTTTTTTTTTTTTCTTGTATTGAAATATGTGGATGGCAAATTATATATTTTTAAATGCTTTTAAAATACATTTTTATTTTTTAAATATATTTTCAATAATATACAAAATTACCTATTGTTATTATAATTGTAGAAAATATATTTACATAATTATATTTTGCAATTTATTTTAGCAAATATATATTTTTTGACCTTTTTTTTAATGTATTTTGAAATATATTCTAAAAATGTATTTGGAATATCCTATATATCACATCACTTTTGTGATGGTGCTATGGCTCAAACATCTGCATGCTGATGTAGTTCAGTTTAAGCAGAATAAAGCCTACATATGATGCCTGCATTTACCTTTGACCGAGTCATGCATGTATGCATGAGTACATGTGAATGATTTAGGTAGTTTTGAATGCATCTTGAGGGCTTTTGCACTCGCTCTTTCGTGATTAAATTAAAGCTGAAGTGTGTAATTTTTGAGCCACTATCATCACTGAATGGAATTGGAAAAATAATGACTGCTTTACCAAACACTCCCGCGGTCAATGACATGCTATTTTTGTCCAATCATTTTATTCAAAAATACATTAAACGTCAATTCATACATGCAGTGACTTGAATACACCCATCTATGGTGTGAATGGTTTTAATTTTTGTATCTGTATTTTTTTTTTTTTTTTTTTTAAATAAAGTGAAAAATGTCAAGGTGATCAAACTCTTCTGATATCATAATAAGGCTCATTGAAATAATAAAAAAGAAAACCTTTCTTTACATAAATAAAAATTACATGTTAAAAAGTTTGAACATGTTTTTAAGTTAGATTTTGAAAATAGTTTCATCTAATATGTCATTAACCTTTTCCATCATCTGCCATTGGCTGGACAAACCGATAGTCCCGCCCCAAACTCACACCATTAGTTGGTCTTAGTACACTAAACTGTGATAGGAGACATTTTAACAAAGAAAAAAAAAAAATATATATATATCTATATATATATCTATATATATATATATATATATATATATGTATATATATATATATCTATATATATATCTATATCTATATCTATATCTATCTATATATCTATCTATCTATCTCTCTCTCTCTCTCTCTATATATATATATATATATATATATATATCACACTTCACCTTTAAATACATTAATTTATTAAAAATGTAGGCCGTGTCAAGGTAACCTCAGACATTTGACCTCGTCATTACAAGCAGTAGATTAATTTTTCACAGTGTTTTGGATTTTTCAAGCCTCATGGACTTTGAACTAACATATTTATTTACCATTACATCTATAAATACCAGCACTCGCGCTTCTCTCCTGGTATCAAACCGGCGTGCACGGCTCACATATTTCCAATGAGTTTGCCTAATGGCGTGAAACGTTTGTGCCCCATTTGTTTGTTTCACTGTTTATTTAATCATGAACCATCATCACGTTATCACAAGTTAATGGTTAAAATGGCTCTCTATAATTGCATACAAATCTCCACACTTCTTTATTGATGTTTCAGCCTTTACATATTAATCAGTCCTATCTGGGTGAAGAAACAAAATGTATTAAAGGCCAGCCGGATGAATTTGCAACTCAGAGGCATTTTTTTTTTTTTTTTTCTCTCTCTCTCTTTCATCAGAGGTCACGTCGGGGTTGCTTCTTGCCTCTGGAAACAATTAAATGCAGCATTATTTTTTGAGGACATACCGGCCGGCCCGAAAAGCCTCATCTGGCAATAGCAGAAGTGCAAGATAAGGGCTCAGCAACGCTCCGGTGAATTATAAGTTTGCGCTCACTGCTCAAAGACCTTTTATTGAGATGCACGTTCGCACTCCTGTGTGCTTTGTTGACAGACCAGTCAGGGATTTTTAAATATCAGCAAGCTAAATTATATTGAACATCCATATTGTTTCTGGGTGAAAGGTACATGGAAGTAATTAAACTGAGCCCTGGGAGCTGATGCATGCATCAAAAAGAGCTTAATGCTGCTGAGTGCAATGTAAAAGCGGGAGATCATGCAACTTCAAGGACTTTTATTTCTCAATGCAAAAGTTTTCAGTGGCATGTTTACATTTGTCTGCATGCATTCGTCTGCAGCATAGAGTTTCGGTGCATGTACTGTTAAGAGAAACGAATGCTTGTTACTATGGTGACATGTATCTGATGTACTTGTTGTGACATGAGGTTTATCCTCAATCTCCTGTGAGTACAGAACGGGGCTTACTGCTCGTTCATGAACCTTATAGAGGACAGATGACGACTTAATGCTGATCATCTGGATTCTAAGTATATGATTTATGGCCGATATCGTCACTCCTCCAAAGCAGAATGCTGTAGGCTTTGGCTTTGTGCATTTAAACGTGTTAATTTAGCGTGATTAATTACACTAGAATTTTTTTTTTTTTTTCAAAATATCATGTTTAATGTACTATTTGTCATTTCTTTGTAATTTTTATTTATTTTATTTAATTATTTATTTTTATTTTTGTGAAATTTAGTACTAATTTCTGAGTGAAAAGTAAATCCTACACCAAATGTATATCAAAAATTATATCTGGTGTATATATATATATATATATATATATATATATATATATATATATATATATATATATTAATATTTGAATATATGAATATATATGAAAGTGAAAGTCGTGACGTATTGTCAAGTATGGTGACCCATACTCGAAATTGGTGCTCTGCATTTAACCCATCCAAGTGCACACACACAGCAGTGAATAGTGAACAAACACGCACACACACACCGTGAACACACACCCGGAGCAGTGGGCAGCCATTGCTCCAGCGCCCGGGGAGCAATTGGGGGTTCGGTGCCTTGCTCAAGGGCACCTCAGTCATGGTATCGAAGGCAGAGAGAGTGCTGTTCATTCACAATCCCCACCTTCAATTCCTGCCGGTGTGAGAATCGAACCGGCAACCTTCAGGTTACAAGCCCAACTCTCTAACCATTAGTATATATATATATATATATATATATATATATATATATATATATATATATATATATATATATATATATATTCAATTCTATTCAATTCAAGTTAATTTGTATTGCTCTTTTCACAATACAAATCGTTGCAAAGCGCTGTACAGAAAATTAAGTTTCAACAATATATTTAATAGTAGCTTATCATTGGTGACTATGTCAGTTAATGTACATACGGCAGAAATGTATGGAAAAATCAATTAAAAACGTAATCAGACAGATGATGAACACTATTAACAGCAATTATTATATGTTGAAATCAAACTTATAGCAAGATTTGGTAGTTCTGTATGTTGTTTCAGGGTTGGCATCATCTGAGGTCCTCTGAGGGGTTGGCATCATCTCTTCTCAGGTGTTCTGGATCCAGACTGAAGCTTGTGTAAATCCTAGTTACCAGAAACAGAGAAACAAATAGAGACATAATTAGCATAGCTGCTGTTCCAACCAAGCAAAATTGATTTGTTTAATAAGTAACCAGTGCAGAGACTGTAAAATTGGGGTAATATGATCATATTTTCTTGATCTGGTAAGGACTCTAGCCGCTGCGTTTTGGACTATCTGTAGCTTGTTTATTGAAGATGCAGGACAACCAGCTAGCAGTGCATTACAATAGTCCATTCTAGAGGTCATGAATGCATGAACTAGCTTTTCTGCATCAGAAACAGGTAACATGTTTCGTAACTTGGCAATGTTTCTAAGATGGAAGAATGCTGTTGTAGCATAGGAAATATGATTTTCAAAAGACAAGTTGCTGTCTAATATAACACCCAGATTTTTGACTTTAGAGGAAGTAACAGTACATCCGTCTAGTTGCAAGTTGTAACGTCTCGGTTACGTATCGCATGTAACCCTCATTCCCTGAAGGAGGGAATGGAGATGTTACATCGGATGACCGACGAAATTGGGATCCCTACCAAAGCGCCACAGGAGCTGCCCCTTCCAGTGCCCTCTGTAGGCCTCCTGATCCTTCCTATAAGGTAGACGATAGGACCGGGTTTTACACAGAGAAGGTCAACTACTGTTGTTCCTTGAGCAACCCAAACAGTAGGACTAGGATAACACTGGGAAGTGTGCCCTTCCGCTTGGAAGAGGCACACTGCGGAGTCACCTCCTCCCAGAGGGGGTTAAGTGACATTTAGACATGCAAAGTAACCCCATAGGGCCCTATTGTACATGGAAGTCTCTGAGATGGCTTAGGCTGCATCATTAGAGACGGTAGAACGTGGTCTGCCAGGAGAAACACGGCTCTATTAAGCACACCGTAAGCATACACATATGGGATCCCAGCAGGGTCTCTCATATGGGCACTAGCCTTACACCAGATTTCAAGAATTCATTGGCTGAAAGGCCTGGCGCCAGTCGCTCCGCCACATCCGGAAGCCGGAGTGCTGGAGGACTCGACAGAGTTTGCCTGGCTAAGGAACTTAGAATCCAGAGAATCATAAATCATATACTTAGAATCCAGAGAATTAGGTGTAAGAATGCCGCAAGCCGACTCTGAGACGGGCCTCTCAGTGCCACTACCCATTTGAGGTGAGAACACAGGAGGAAACCGGTTCGACACGTAGGCTATAAAACCTAGCAAACGTGTTGGGAGTCGCCCAACCCGTAGTTCCACAGATGTCTGCTGGCGAGGCACCATGAGCCAGTGCTCAGGATGATGCGACACCCCTAGTGGAGTGAGCATGCAACCTGAGCGGGCAGGGCACACCTTGTGCTTCGTAGGCCAAGGTGATGGCATCCACTATCCAGTGGGCCATCCCCTGCTTGGAGACGGCCTTCCCATTCTGCTGTCCTCCGTAACAGACAAAGAGCTGTTCTGAGTTCCTGAAGCTCTGAGTTCTATCCACGTACTGTCACAGTGCACGTACAGGACAGAGCAAAGCTAGGGCTGGGTCTGCCTCCTCCAGGGGCAGCACTTGCAGGTTCACTACTTGGTCCCTGAAGAGAGTGGTAGGAACCTTGGGCACATAGCCGGGCAGGGGCCTCAATGTTGCACTGGAGTCAGCCGGCCCAAACTCAAGCCATGACTCGTCGACCAAAAATGCCTGCAGGTCCGCCGCCCTCTTGATCGAGGCCAACGTAGTCAGGAGTAGGGTTTTCATAGAGAGAAACTTCAACTCGACTGACTGCAATGTCTCAAAGGGGGCAGTTTGTAGGGCTCTTAGCACCAATGCCAAATCCCAAGAGGGTAGGGAGAGAGGCCTAGGAGGATTTAACCTCCTGGCCCCCCTAAGAAACCTGACGACCAGATCGTGCTTCCCCATCGACCTCCCCTCTATGGGTTCGTGGTGGGCGTAAATGGCAGCAACGTACACCTTGGGTGGAGGGGACAGCCTACGCTCCAACCCTTGTTGCAAAAAGGAAAGCACGGCTCCGATCGAACATCTCCAGGGGTCCTCATGGTGAGAGAAACACCATTCGATGAACAGGTTCCACTTCAGCGCATAGGCCCGTCTTGTGGATGGTGCTCATGCTGAAGCGATAGTGAGAGCTACCTCCTGGGGCAGGTCACCTAGAACTTCCGCGTCCCGTCCAGGGACCACACATGGAGTTTCCACAAGTCTGGACGCAGGTGCCCCGTCTCTGAGAAAGCAGATCCTTCCCCAGAGGAATCGGCCAGGGAGGGGCTGTCACGAGGAGTTCTGGGAACCAGGTCCTGTTGGGCCAATATGGAGCCACTAACAGGACCTGCTCCTCGTCCTCCCTGATCTTGCACAGTGTCTGTGCTAGTAGGCTCACTGGGTGAAACGCATATTTTTGCAGGCCCTGGGGCCAGCTGTGTGCCAGTGCATCTGTGCCAAGCGTTGCCTCGGATAGGGAGTAGAACCACTGGCAGTGGGTGGTTTCCGGAGATGCAAACAGGTCTACCTGAGCACCTCCGAACCAACTCCAAATCAGCTGGACCACCTGGGGATGGAGTCTCCACTCCCAAGGAAGTGCCGCTCGAGAAAGCTCGTCGGCCGCCTGATTGAACACTCCTGGGATGTGGATGGCACGAATGTACCTCAGACGCTACTGACTCCAGAGGAGGAATGAGGTATCTGTCCATGGTCTGAGGGTCTTGTGGCAGGCCGGTGTAATCTGTACCCGGTGAGTATCGCATTGCCACTCCTACCTCGGGATTCGGCCATGGAGCCAATGCTGAAGCAGTCTCATATGGAGCAGACCGAACGGAACTATCGCCGCAGCTGCAGCCATATGCCCCAGGAGCCTCTGAAAGAGTTTCAGTGGGACCACCGTCCTGCCTGATAAAGTCTTGAGGCAGTTCAGCACCGACTGAGCACGTTCCTGGGTGAGGCGTGCTGTCTGGTTGACCGAATCCAACTCCATGCCCAGAAAAGAGATCCTCTGCATTGGCACGAGTTTGCTCTTTTCTCAGTTGACCCGAAGACCCAACTGGCTGAGGTGTCTGAGCACCAGGTCCCTGTGTGCGCACAACTGATCACGAGACTGTATGAGTATGAGCCAGTCGTCGAGATAGTTGAGAATGCGCACCCCCCATTCTCTCAAGGGAACAAGGGCTGCCTCTACTACTTTGGTGAAGACACGAGGCAAAAGGGACAGCCCGAAGGGCAGGACCTTTTACTGATATGCCCGACTCTCGAACGCGAATCACAGGAATGGCCTGTGTTGTGGGAGGATCGAGACATGAATGTACGCGTCCTTCAGGTCGATCGCTGCAAACCAGTCTTGGGGACAGATGCACCCGAAAATGCATTTCTGCTTCAACATCTTGAATGGCAGCTTGTAAAGCACACGGTTCAAAACTCGCAGATCCAAGATCGGTCGTAACCCACCACTTTTCTTGGCCACAATGAAGTAAGGGCTGTAAAACCCTGACCTCATATCGGCTGGAGGGACAGGCTCTATCGCATCCTTCGCCAGCAGGACTGTGATTTCCGCACGCAAGACAGGGGCATCGAGGGCCTTGACTGAAGTGAACCGGATGCCCCTGAACTTGGGGGGATGCCGGGTGAACTGAATCACGTAGCCGAGTCTGATGGTCCGCAGGAGCCACTGGGACGGACTGGGGAGCGCTAGCCAGGCTCCAAGAGACCATGCCAGCGGAACCAACGGGGCAGTGTGGTGGAACACAGGGACCTGGCCCGGGGCCTGTGACGGCCTGGCCTGTGACGGCAGGGGGCGGAGTCTGGGTGTAAAGTGTAACACTCACCTGATTCCTCCTCGTGTGGGAGGAAATGCAGGAAACCGGCTCGAGGCTTGTGACAGCCCGGCGTGTGACGACCTGAAGCGGGGACTCGAGTGTTACAGCCCTTACCTGGTTCCACGAATGGGCAGGTGGGGTGCTCTTGGCCAACCCACTGCTGCCTGCTGGCGAGAGAGGAGGAGGGAAGTGATCCCGTGATGCACGGTTCACCACTCTCCTCCTCTTGAGACCCAGAGATTGAGGATACCGCTCTTTAATTGATGTTTTGGTTACCGCTGGCTGCTGGGTCAGCGGCGGAACAAAAACAAAATAAAACAAAAGATTCTCCACCCAGCCCTCCTCCGGGGGAGAGAGTGGTGCAGTCACCATCTCCCGATGAGTAGTCTCCTCCATCTCTGGGTCGCCCGTCTCAGGGCCTCTTGCACTTACGCTTGCCGCCAGGTTTGGTGGGGGCCTGGACGGGCTGGGCATCCTGCCTGCGACCGTCTCCACGATGCTGCCTGGTCCATGATCTAGTGAGCTCCTCATGCACCTCCGGGAAGAATGGGACTGGAGGGCGGAGCTGAGACCTAGCGCGATCCCACCAAGAAACCATTCGTCCAGCCTCAAAGGATCGGGATGCGGTGGAGGATTCCACACGAGCCCGACATTCTCGGTGGCCCGGGAAAGCATAGCCGTCATCTCTGGGTCTGGCTTGGACAACGCTACCACACCCAAAGGGGACAACGCAGCCGAGTCGTCATCCCCGGAGAGAGAGGGCTCGCCCTCCGATGCAACGATCGACATCTGGTCGTCAGAGGGGGCACCAAAGGAAACAAGTGGTGCCCTCTGTCCTGCAGAGGGCCCAGCCCATTCCAATGGCAGCTCCACCGGCTGCGGAGTGCTTGAGGGGTGAGGAGCTTCCACTTTCGTCGGTCGTCCGACGTGACTCAGAGTGACCGACTGAAAGGGGAATCCGAGAGATATCTGTGTACTGTTTTTTGGTCCAGTAAGTAATATCTCTGTCTTATCTGAATTTAATAGGAGAAAATTATTGGTCAACCAATCTTTTACATTTTTAACACACTCTGTTAGCTTAGATAATTTAGAAGTTTCATCTGGTCTTGTTGAGATATATAGTTGAGTATCATCAGCATAACAGTGGAAACTAATCCCATATTTTCTAATAATATTACCAAGGGGCAACATGTATATTGAAAATAGCAGAAGACCTAGGACAGATCCTTGTAGTACTCCATACTTTACTGGTAATTGAGATGACTCCCCATTTAAATAAACAAAGTGGTAGCGATGGGAGAGGTAGGATCTAAATCATCTTAAAGCCTACCCTTGAATACTCGTATAGTTTTGTAATCAATCTATGAGTATGTCATGATCTATGGTGTCGAACGCAGCACCAAGATCAAGTAAAACTAGCAATGAGATACAGCCTTGGTCTGACGCAAGAAGCAAGTCATTTGTAATTTTAACAAGTGCTGTTTCTGTGCTATGGTGGGGCCTGAAATTCTTCATAGAGATCTTTTTTTTTTTTTTTTTTCCAAAAAGGAGCACAATTGAGCAGACACTTTTTCTAAAATTTTAGACATAAACGGAAGATTTGAAATGGGTCTGTAATTTGCCAGTTCACTAGGATCTAGTTGTGGTTTCTTAATAAGAGGCTTAATAACCTCCAGCTTGAATAGTTTTGGGACATGACTTAAAGATAACAACGAGTTAATAATATTGAGAAGCGGTTCTTCTGCTACAGGTAACAACTCTTTCAGTAATTTAGTGGGTACAGGATCTAATAAACATGTTGGTTTAGATGCAGTGATAAGTTTATTTAGGACTTCCTGTCCTATAATTGTAAAGCACTGCATTTTTTCTTTGGGTACGATGAATGAAGCTGAAGTATTAGATATTGTAGAATCTACATTTGCTATTGTATTTCTGATGTTATCTATTTTGTCTGTTAAGAAATTCATAAAGTCATCACTACTAAACTGTGAGGGAATATTTAGACCGGGTAGCGTCTCGTTATTTGTTAATCTAGCTACTGTGTCTATAACTGGACATACTGTTTTTCCATGCAATTCTAAAAACTTCCAAGTTAGTTTTTTTCTCTATTTGCGTTCAAGATTACAAGTTTCTTGAGAGAATGGGTATTGCTGTTGTACCATGGCACAGAACGTTTTTCTTTAACTTTTTTCAATTTGATGGGCGCAACAGCTTCTAATGTATTAGAGAAGATAGTGCCCATGTTGCTAGTCATTTCGTCTAGCTCATGTCTATTTATGGGTACACAGAGCAGTTGAGATAAATCAGGCAGGTTATTTCTGAATCTATCTTTAGTGGTTGGAACAATAGTTCTTACTGGACGATAACGCAGAGCCATATAGTTAATATCAGTAATATGCAGCATGCACGATACAAGAAAATGGTCAGTAACATCATCACTTTGAGGTATGATATCTATATCAGTAAGATTGATTCCATGCGATATAATTAAATCTAGCGTATGATTAAAACGATGAGTGGGCCCGGTGACACTTTGTTTGACCCCAAAAGAGTTTATTAGGTCAGTAAAAGCAAGTCCTAATGCATCATTTGTATTATCAACGTGAATGTTAAAATCTCCGACAATTAGCACTTTATCAACAGTAACCAATAGGTCTGAGAGGAAATCTGTAAATTCTCTTAGGAAATCTGTATACGGCCCTGGTGGTCTATACACGGTAGCCAGAAGAAGAGATAGGAGAGATTTATTTGACATATCTGACAGTGTAACATTAAGCAGAAGTATTTCAAATAAGTTAAACCTGTATCCTGTTTTCTGAGTAACATTGAGAATATCACCATATATTGTTGCAACACCGCTGCCACGACCAGTCTGACGGGGCTCGTGCTTATAACAGTAGCTTGGTGGAGTAGACTCATTTAGACCAATATAATCATTTGGTTTGAGCCAGGTTTCAGTCAAGCAGAGCACATCAAAACTATTATCTGTGATTATTTCATTTCCAATAACTGCTTTAGGTGTGAGTGATCTAATGTTTAGGAGCCCAAACTTTAAAAATTGTTTTTGTTCATTTATTTAGCATTTTTCTGGATTAATCACAATCAGATTATTTATAGATCCTGCATTAAATTTATATTTTGGCCTCACTGTTCGGGGAACAGACACAGTCTTTATAGACTGGACAGCACAAGTACTTCTATCATTTAAGTGGGTAGAACAAAAGTCATTATAGCAGTTATGTGAGAATTGGCTTACTAGTCATATGGAGTGTAGAGTCCTGGAGATATTGTCGGACAGGAGTTCTGCTCCGACTCTGCTGGGGTGCAGGCCATCTGCATGGAAAAACCTAGGATGCTCCCAGAAAAGATTCCAATTATTAACAAAGAGCAGTTTCTGTTCTTTACACCATGACAATAACCACTCATTTAAAGCAAAAAGTCTACTGAACCTTTCGTGTCCTCGTCGATACGTGGAAGCGGTCCTGACACGATGATCGTCGTCGCGGGCGATGCGCTGCACACCGTCTCGATCAGGCTCCTGAAGTCCCTCTTCACTGTCTCTGTCTGCCGCAGCCTGGTGTTGTTCACCCCCGCATGCAGAACGATTGCGCCAATGTTCTTGTCATCCTTCAGGATCGCGGGTATCTGCGCAGAAACGTAGAGAACATGAGTGCCAGGGTAACAGTGAGTGTGCGCTTTACTTTCAGCTAACATTGCACGGACGTGCCGGGCGATGGAGTCTCCGACGATCACAGCGTCGCGGTCCGTCTCGCGGAGGGGAACAAAGTGGTTCCGGGTGGAGATCTCAAAGACCGGAGGCGGCGAAGGGGGAGAGGTCCTCGCGCGGGGCCTGGCTCACGTCTTCCGCTGCTGCTGCACCCAAGGTCCGTGGTGTCCCGGCGCCGGAGTGAAGGACATCTGGGAAGATCGCATCCTGGGTGCACAGGGCCTATGCAGAGAAATACACCGAGTAGAGGTGGTGGGAGTGTCAGCGGCGTGCTGTATACTTACCCCGGACTTGGGGCCGGGATGTATCCAGCACGGCTCGCCACTCTCTCAGCTGGGCCTGCTTCTCCACCAGCTCCCGGATCTGCTTCTCCACGGCCTCCAGCTCCAGCTGCACTGAATGCAGCTCGAACGTGTCCTCGCCTGTACTCAAAGGTAGACACACATCCACCATTAAAGCAAGTAATAGTGAGTAATACAATGGTAATGTGTGTGAATAGAGTATTAGCAATGTAAGCGAGATTAGTGGCAACCTTCCTTGGATGCAACCACGCTGGCGATGCTAACGGGCTATAAGCTAATAACGGACTCGGGAAATCAAAATAAAACTAGTGAAAGAAAGGCACTCTGATTGTTTTTGTTGTAGAATACGATAGGGGACATATTCACACGTTATAGTAACGAAAATGATGGTGTATACAATTGATTTTAAGATAAAAAAATAGACGATAAAGAATTAACTTGACGGAGCTCAAACTCAAAACACGTGGCAGCAACGAACAGGAAGTAATAGTTCTTCTATCTATCTATCTATCTATCTATCTATATATATATATATATATATATATAAATAACTTGCAGTTTTGCCTATCATCGAGGCTGAGGAAAGAACACAACGCTGCAGACAACAGGTAGCTAAATGCCATTATTACTGTTTTCCATGTTCGTGGAGGAAATATTTTTACGAGGTTTCGACCAATATGTGTTTTTCAGGGCCGATGCTGATACCGATTATTACAGATAAAGTAGACCGATAACCAATATTTTGAACTGATATGGTGTAAAAAAAATTTAAATTAATGTCCAAATTACGAAAAACAAGGGCTCTGACCAAATTTCTTTAAATAATTTAAAATTATTTTATCATCAATTTAGAAAATGACCGAGACCGATAACTATAAAAATACTTAATATCGGCTCTGATAATCAGCCAAGCTGATAATCGGTCGACCGCTAATTTTTACATTGCTTTTTAAAAATGCCGGGTAGCCAGTGTTTTGTATCTGTTTAGTCAATCAGCACACACGTATGTCACTGGTAGTTCCTATAGAACTGTTTTAGACCCTGCTCTGAAGTAGAAGCTTTAGTTCCCCCAAATGGAGTTCCTAGAAATAAATACATTCCTAGTTCCTGCGGTGCAAACACGCCAAAAATGTTTTAAAAAGCCTGATGTTTTAATTAATTTAAAGCTCTAGTTCTGTACTTAATCTTCTACATAATCAGCCTCGTTCGCATATACAATTAAATAAAAATATAGTATATAATATAGAAATATTACGCATCATACAATATTTTATTATAAATATTTTTATTTAAAAAAAATTATAAAATGTTTGAAGTCTACAAACCTTTATCAGAACTCCAACTCCTCGCCAAAAGTGATTGTAAATAGTTCACAAAATGGCTTTTTAATTATTCATGACCTTGTAAAAATAGAAATATGATTGAACCAGTTGAGCCAAATCAGATGAATTGTATTTGATTTTATTACATTTGAAATTAGATTTACTTTTCCTGTAATTGAATTGTACACTCACAGAAAAAGGTACAAAACTGCTACCCTTTCAAAAGATACTAATATGAACACTTTAGGTACTAATATGTACATTTAAGATACTAATAATTACCATTTAAGAGTAAAAAAGGTACAAAGATGTACCTTGATGTAAATTCCAGTGACAGCTTTGTACCTTTTTTTTTTCAGAGTGTATTTGCAAATGCGTAAATGTACATTTTTTGTGTTACTATCACTTCTAAAATGTGAGAAGAATGGATGCATGTAGATTTTGTTGTGTATTGCCAATCAAATATTGCCATATTATTCCAGTTGACATTGCCACATCACAGAAGTCTGTTTTTTCTTCTATCTTGCGGTTCCACCATGAAGCTTGTTTAAGTCAGAGACACTCCGGGCTCATTTTCATGCCCTAAAGAGCTCAAGGCTGCTGGCCTGTAATTAATTATTTTCCTGCTTTCAATCATTTAAGGCCCAGATGCTTTCGGATCTGTTTTATTCAACGCTGATTGATCTGCCCTTGGTCTCTCCATTCATTTCATGCTTTCTAGTTTTTAATATAACGGGGGTAGTAAACAGTATCGGCCCGACTTTGAGGCAACTAATCATTCTGTTAATCTGAAGGATATGAAGTCTGTTGAGGTAAATGGTGATGCATGACGGGTATTGTGTGGAGACTGAAGGAACAAACAAAGACTGGCATTAAAAACAGCCATTCAAAGAGAAAAAAAGAAAATGAATGATGGAATGAGAAGGTCTCATGTCTGTTTTGTATGTACAGAGTGTTTGCATGTGTGTCAATGTTGCTTTTACTTTCAAAACAAGAAAAAAAAAAAAGAAAAGAAAAAAGTTATCGTGTGTGGTCTTGTTTGTGGGACCAAATACGTTCACAATAATAGTTTAAATTGAAAAACCAACAATTTGGGAAATTATACTTAAGAAGTACTGAAAAATTATATGAGAAGTAATTATAATAATATAATAAAATATGAATATTAATTTAATTATTAAATGTTATTATTTATAACAATTGTTATTAATTATAAAATAGTGTAAATATTAAATTTTATAATAAAATACAATTTAAATGTTATATATTTTAATAACATTAATTATTTTAATTGTAGAACTAAGGGTAAATATATACATTTGTAGTATTTAATCAAAAATATTTGAGTGATTTTTTTTTTTTTTTTGGCTCAAGTGTGTAAAATAAATTTCTCAGCTTTTGAAATGGCTGATGAAATAAAGAGACAGATTATATTTTCATATTAAAGTAACATTGATGCACAAACTGTGTAATACAACCTGTTTAATCACAATTTTGTCCTGACAATATACAGGTGCATCTCAATAAATTAGAATGTCGTGGAAAAGTTCATTTATTTCAGTAATTCAACTGAAATTGGGAAACTCGTGTATTAAATCAATTCAATGCACACAGACTGAAGTAGTTTAAGTCTTTGGTTCTTTTAATTGTGATGATTTTGGCTCACATTTAACAAATCCCACCAATTCACTATCTCAACAAATTAGAATATGGTGACATGCCAATCAGCTAATCAACTCAAAACACCTGCAAAGGTTTCCTGAGCCTTCAGAATGCCTTCTCTCAGTTTGGTTCACTAGGCTACACAATCATGGGGAAGACTGCTGATCTGACAGTTGTCCAGAAGACAATCATTGACACCCTTCACAAGGAGGGTAAGCCACAAACATTCATTGCCAAAGAAGCTGGCTGTTCACAGAGTGCTGTATCCAAGCATGTTAACAGAAAGTTGAGTGGAAGGAAAAAGTGTGGAAGAAAAAGATGCACAACCAACCGAGAGAACCGCAGCCTTATGAGGATTGTCAAGCAAAATCGATTCAAGAATTTGGATGAACTTCACAAGGAATGGACTAAGGCTGGGGTCAAGGCATCAAGAGCCACCACACACAGACGTGTCAAGGAATTTGGCTACAGTTGTCATATTCCTCTTGTTAAGCCACTCCTGAACCACAGACAACGTCAGAGGCGTCTTACCTGGGCTAAGGAGAAGAAGAACTGGACTGTTGCCCAGTGGTCCAAAGTCCTCTTTTCAGATGAGAGCAAGTTTTGTATTTCATTTGGAAACAAATGTCCTAGAGTCTGGAGGAAGGGTGGAGAAGCTCATAGCCCAAGTTGCTTGAAGTCCAGTGTTAAGTTTCCACAGTCTGTGATGATTTGGGGTGCAATGTCATCTGCTGGTGTTGGTCCATTGTGTTTTTTGAAAACCAAAGTCACTGCATCCGTTTACCAAGAAATTTTGGAGCACTTCATGCTTCCTTCTGCTGACCAGCTTTTTAAAGATGCTGATTTCATTTTCCAGCAGGATTTGGCACCTGCCCACACTGCCAAAAGCACCAAAAGTTGGTTAAATGACCATGGTGTTGGTGTGCTTGACTGGCCAGCAAACTCACCAGACCTGAACCCCATAGAGAATCTATGGGGTATTGTCAAGAGGAAAATGAGAAACAAGAGACCAAAAAATGCAGATGAGCTGAAGGCCACTGTCAAAGAAACCTGGGCTTCCATACCACCTCACCAGTGCCACAAACTGATCACCTCCATGCCACGCCGAATTGAGGCAGTAATTAAAGCAAAAGGAGCCCCTACCAAGTATTGAGTACATATACAGTAAATGGACATACTTTCCAGAAGGCCAACAATTCACTAAATATGTTTTTTTTGTTGTTTTTTTTTTATTTATTATTGGTCTTATGAAGTATTCTAATTTGTTGAGATAGTGAATTGGTGGGTTTTTGTTAAATGTGAGCCAAAATCATCACAATTAAAAGAACCAAAGACTTAAACTACTTCAGTCTGTGTTCACTGAATTTATTTAATACACGAGTTTCACAATTTGAGTTGAAATACTGAAATAAATGAACTTTTCCACGACATTCTAATTTATTGAGATGCACCTGTAAAGCTGTAGGACATGACAGACATTAAACTTCAAACATGTTACCTGAAATTAAATGCATCTGCAGCTGGTTTTATAGTGCTTGGACACTTTAATATAGTTGTTTATATTAATTATATTAATTACAAACATGAGAAACCAACTAAAATGTACTCTTTTAATCAGGTCCAAGAGGACATGATTCACTTGCATCTAGCCAAAAACTATGATAGGCTGTAGTTGGCAATACTATTAACACAGGTGAAGAAAGAGGCAGGTATGTTTACTCACACAAGGAATTTGTTATGGTGACATAGGCTTCCACAGCACAAACAGAGTGACAGTGACACAGATAATAAAAATAGAATAAATAGGAAATAATTATATATATATATATATAAGTATATAAGTATATAAGTATATACAAATGCAAGGGAATGTAAATAAGAAGCTTGGTGTGTTAAATAAATGCATGTATAAATAGTGTTTTTTTTTTTTTTTTTTGTGTGTGTGTGTGTGTGTGTGTGTGTGTATGTTTTAAGAAAGATATTGTATTATCTGAGAAAAAAAAAAGAACAAGGCCTACTTGATTATGTATTTTGAGTATTTAAATACAAATAAATACAAAATACTGTCTCTCAAAGTATTTAATTATACATTACTTTTGTTTTGTTTTTTTTGTCCACCAAAATACAAATGACAAAATATGTATTTTGTAAATAAATACATATTTCAAATACGTTTAATTGAAATACTGTCCATCTCTGTGTGTACATACACACATAGTTGTTTTTGGTGTTTGGCTTAGTGTTATGTTAGAATCATTATTATACTCTTATACCTTTTGTTCTCTTAATATTTTGAATTGTTTGTAGCTTTGTTTTGTTTTCATTTAAATGTTAAGTTTAGAAATTTTGTTGTTTGCATTTGTCATTTTTATTTAATTTTTTTTTTTTTTTTTATGTGTGTGTATATATAGTATTTATAAAGTTTTAGCTTTTAGTTTTGGATCTGTTTTAGTTGTATTAATACTACAATTGATTGTTTCTGTTGTCCTCATTTGTAAGTCGCTTTGGTAAAAGTGTCTGCTAAATGACTAAATGTAAATGTAAATGTAAATACATAAAAAGCATATTAAATGCAAGTAAGGTGTCTACCTGAATGTTTCAAATGACTTTTGTCAAAATAAAATGTCAAAATATGGGTGAAATAATGTTCCATAATCATTCAGTGTAACTGATTTATGTAAATACACTCTTAAAAAAAAGGTGCTTCACGATGCCTTAGAATAACCTTTTTGTCTAAATGGTTCCATAAAGAACCTTTAACATCTAAAGAACCTTTCTGTTTCACAAAAAGGTTCTTTGTGGCGAAATAAGGTTCTTCAGATTATAAAAAGGTAAGAAAGAGATGGTTCTTTAAAGAACCTTCAAGTGAATGGTTCTTTGTGGAACCAAAAATGGTTCTTCTATGGCATCGCTTAAAGAACCTTTTTAAGCACCTTTTTTTTTTTAAGAGTGTATGAAATAACACACTTATTCTGACCAGTACTTATTAAAATATATAAAAGAAAAAATTATCATACTAAATTTTATTCTCTTTTAAATGATTAAAATCTTCATACTGGCAAATGGGTAAAACATAGTGGTTTGAACGATAGATTGGCAAAGATTTAAAATGACAAGTACTTTTTTTTTTTTTTTGGGTATATGAACTATTGTTACCTTTTAGTGGGTGTCTTCTGTAACTCATGGTAAAAATGTATGATAGACATTATTTTTGCTCAGAAAATGTAAACTTAAACAGGGCACATTCTAGTGTACAGGGAGAAACATAAAGCTGTGTTTTATTTGTGCTGTTATTGTTTTGATGCTTGAAAACCCTTTTTATCTTTGACCCATGTATGGATGGATTGACATTTAATTTTGTACTTTGGATGTCAAAATGAAGCCATAAGGTTCAAAAATTAATATTATGCCCTTTTATATGTTCAGACAGTGATTTGTGTGTGATCATAATCAGATTTGGGCTTAACATAGTAAAATATTACTTGTAGAAAGTTGTAATACTTTTTGTCATATAAGTTACTTTTTGACATACAGTCAATTCATTTACTTATAATTGAAAACCTCCTAAACTTTCTTCATACGTCAGTTCCATTTGTACCTAAATTCATAGCAGTCTAAGCTAAAAAGTAACAAATACACAACTTCCCTAAAGATACTTTTAAAAGTAGCGTTCCCTAATGCTGATCACACAGTACTGGTGTGTGTGTGTTTGCCCTGCCCACACAGGAACCAGTTTTGCTAGCAAAAGTATTGCAGTGAAATCTTGATTGTGCTGACTTCCTGTGTGTCCCTGGTGAGTTTCTTTCAGTCCATGAACTAATTACTCTAAACCTCTCCAGCATCCAGTGCAGCCGTCTTATTCCACACATTACTGAGGCTGAGGACTCCAGCGGCCTGACCGGCAGAGAGAAAGAATGAAATAGAGGTAAAATTCGAGCCCAGAGCCCATGTTTGAGTGAGGACCTTTAGAAAGAGATTGGGTGATTTTATTACAGGAATCGAAAGGCTGAGAGATTGATAGACAGAAGAAGAATCACATGTCCTCAGTGCTGAGAGAAGGGGAAAAGTCTCTGATGTCTGACAACACATACACATGTCCAGACTTAACTGATGAGATAATTGCGAAATAGTCGGGTTGTTCCATCTAATTACTTCTGGGGGGAGTTGGTGGTCGAGGGGGATTAAACTGTTCGAAGACACTAGTTATTTGTGCAAAGCATGAAATCAATTGACTGATAGCCAAAGTAAGAGCGTCTCCAGAGAAGTTAGACGTCAGAGCCTGAGTTTGGCCTGCAGACAGCACACATGAGTTGGCTAAATAGCTAAATGTTTTCTGTCACTTGCTTTGGCAGACAGGTACATCTGAGTGTTGCCGTGTCCCTATTCACTCACAATCCATTCAGCTTCATCTGCCCCAGAGCTCATGCATCTTTCTGAAGAAAGTCTGCAGAGAAGTTTATTTATCTGTGGTGCTTGCCAAGGTAGAGCATCACTAGTAGTCTATTGCTCAAAGATAAAGTTGGGGATTTGAACAAACCTTTAACCCTGATTTTTAAACTTTGGTTTGTCCCACATTGTACATTACCTTGAGTTTGAAAGCTTGAAAGAAACTCACATAAATTTGATATATTGAAAGAAAGTCCCATAAATGTATATAGAGAAAGAGACCCAAATCTTATCTATGAATGAAACTGCCATAAATCAGCTGGTTAGCCTGTTTTGACAATGCAAAATGCAACTTCCAGTTCACTGGAAAAAATGGTAACATCCAAATTAACTGGTTTTATTCAAGTTAAAAATAATATTACTGAATCAACTTAAATACATTATATCAACAAAACATCTCGGTTACATATGTAACCCTCGTTCCCTGAAGGAGGGAACGTTACGTCATAGTGACTGACGTAAATGGGATCTCGGCAGTGTTAATAAAACAAGCCAATGACGAGTGTTAACAAAACAAGCCAATGACAGTTGGCATGCGTGCTTTGCATCGTGCACCCCGCCCCGCAGCGTGGGTATAAAAGGAGAGCATGTCCAGACGCAGATCAGTTTTTCGCTGAGGAACCGAGACGGTGTGCCTCGGCCGTACAGCGGTGGTGCAGCAACTGTGGCGACGGGATGTAACGTCTCCGTTCCCTCCTTCAGGGAACAAGGGTTACATACGTAACCGAGACATTCCCTTTCAGTCAGTCACATTAGACGTTACATCATAGTGACTGACATAAATGGGATCCCTATGAAAACACCACTATTGCTGACCCCCTCCAGTGCCCTGCGAAAGCCGGCAAGTCCCCCCACACCAGTTGGGACGGAAGATAGGACAGGGCTTAGGCAGAGATGACAGCCACTCCTGTTTCGTACAGTGGGTGTGGATAACACTGAGAAAGTGTACCCAAGTAGGGGAAAGCTATGGAAGCCACATCCTGCAAAAAGGAGGTACCATGTGGAGATTACACATATGGACTGGCCAAGGGCAGTACTACATATGGAAGTCTCTGGGGTAGACTCAGCCAGCCTGGGGTGAGATCAACACACAGCAGAGACGGCAGAAGGTCTCTGCCAGGGAAAGACACAGGCTCACCATGAGGGGAGCCGTACCATGGAAGAATACACGTGGGATCACCCAAAGGGGAATCACTACACACAGGCACCTAGCCCAGCACAAGGGCTGACCTTGGGCATACATACGAGTGCTGAACCTGGTATCTGGCGCTCCACCACGCCTGACCGCCGAGGGTGTGGGAGGAACTTCAACAGGGTTCGCCAAAGGGGAACTGAACTGAGAAGCAATATAAGTGCACACATCTGGTCCGTAGAGGGGAATGGCGCAGCAAGCGTGATCAACACCGAGCGGGTCCGGTGTTACTGGCCACCTGAGGCAAGAACACGAGAGGACATGGGCTCTACACGGAGATTATAGAATCTCGCAAACGTGTTAGGCGTCGCCCAGCCGGCTGCTCTACAGATGTCTGCTATCGAGGCACCCCGCGCCAAGGCCAAGAAGATGCCACGCCTCTCGTAGAGTGTGCTTTCACTCCGAGGGGGCATGGTAAATGTTGGGCTTGGTATGCCAAGACTATAGCCTCCACTATCCAGTGGGCAAGTCTTCGTTTGGAGACAGCCTTTCCCTTCTGCTGTCCTCCAAGCAGATGAAAAGCTGGTCTGAGGTCCTGAAGCTCTGCGTGCGGTCTACGTAAATGGGCAAGGCACGGACAGGACAGAGCAGAGCAAGGGCTGGGTCTGCCTCCTCCCGGGGCAGCGCTTGCAAGTTCACCACCTGATCCTTAAAGGGTGTGGTGGGAACTTTGGTCACATATTCAGGCCAGGGTCTCAGGACAATGTGAGAGTTACCTGGTCCGAATTACCCTACCCTCTTGACCGAGGCCAATGCAGTGAGGAGCACTGTCTTTAACGACAGAAACTTAAGCTCTACTGACTGCAGAGGCTCAAAGGGCTCCTCCTTCAAGGCCATCAGGACCGAGGGGAGATCCCAAGAGGGTACCAGATGAGGGCGTGGAGGATTTAACCTCCTCGCCCCTCTGAGGAACCTGATGACAAAGTCGTGCTTCCCCACATACTTACCGTATACTGCATAGTGATGGGCGGCAATAGTGGCAACATACACTTTGAGGGTGGAGGGAGACGGCCTTCTCTCCAACTCATCTTGCAGGAAAGAGGGCACAACCCTGACCGGGCATCTACGGGGGTCTTCCCAGCGGGAAGAACAAAAATCTACGAACAGGTTCCACTTCAGCCTGTAAGCGTGTCTTCTAGACGGGGCTCTAGCTGAAGTGATGGTGTTTACTACTGCTGGAGGTAGTGCACCTAGAACCTCCATGTCCCATCCAGGGACCAAATGTGGAGATTTCACATGTTTGGACACGGGTGCCAGAGGATGCCCCCTCTCTTGGAAAGGAGATCCCTCCTCAGAGGAATTTGCCAAGGAGGGGCTGTCGCGATGAGCATCAGTTCGGGGAACCAAGTCCGATTGGGCCAGTATGGCACCACCAAGAGGACTTGCTCCTCGTCCTCCCTGACCTTGCACAGTGTCTGTGCGAGAAGGCTCACTGGGGGAAACGCGTATTTGTGTAGGTCCCGAGGCCAGCTGTATGCCAGCGCGTCTGTGCCGAGGGTCACTTGCACTAGGGGAACTCCTGCCCGAAGAAAAGCAAGATCTGACCACGGGCTGAAGGTCTGATGGCAGGATGGGGTGACTAAGACCCGGTACGTGCCGCGTCGCCATGCCCATCTCGGGACCCGGTCGTGAAGCCAATGCTGAAGCGGCCTAATATGAAGCAATCTGAGCGGCGTGACAGCAGCTGCGGATGCCATATGCCCCAGGAGCCTTGTGAAGGGCCCGGTTCAGAACGCGCAGATTCAAGTTTGGTCGTAACCCACCACCTTTCTTGGGTACGATGAAGTAAGGGCTGTAAAACCCTGACCTCATCTCGGCTGGAGGGACCGGCTGTATCGCGTCCTTCGCCAGGAGGACCGTGATCTCTGCATGCATGACAGGAGCATCTTTGTCCAGCACAGAGGTGAACCGAATGCCCCTGAACTTGGGAGGGCGCCAGGCAAACTGAATCACATAGCCGAGTCTGATGGTTCTTGTGAACCAGCGAGACGGTCTGGGGAGCGCTAGCCAGGCCCCCAGCGACTGAACAAGTGGGACTAGGGAAACCACCGACGTACCCGCAGTGGGGCAGCGAAGTGGAACACAGGGACCCGATCCGGAAGGCAGTGCATCCCAGAGTGGGGTCTGAGTGTGCAATGCGACATTTACCTGGCTCCACGGCTGGGCAGGGGGCGCGTGAGGAAGCATCGCGTCCTCGAACCGGACCCTGCTGCCCACTGGCGAAAGGTGAGGGGGACTCTTAACATGCTTGGATACAGCACTCTGTGAACAGCCAGCTTCTTTGGCAATGAATGTTTGTGGCTTACCCTCCTTGTGAAGGGTGTCAATGATTGTCTTCTGGACAACTGTCAGATCAGCAGTCTTCCCCATGATTGTGTAGCCTAGTAAACCAAACTGAGAGACCATTTTGAAGGCTCAGGAAACCTTTGCAGGTGTTTTGAGTTGATTAGCTGATTGGCATGTTACCATAGTCTAATTTGTTGAGATAGTGATTTGGTAGGTTTTTGTTAAATGTGAGCCAAAATCATCACAATTAAAAGAACCAAAGACTTAAACTACTTCAGTCTGTGTGCATTGAATTTATTTAATACACGAGTTTCACAATTTGAGCTGAATTACTGAAATAAATGAACTTTTCCACGGCATTCTAATTTATTGAGATGCACCTGTATATATTGTAGAAACTTATTATATTTAACATATGGCAAAATTTCGTAATTCTGTATGTTGTCTGAGTGTTGGCATCATCTGAGGTCCTCTGAGGGGTTGGCATCATCTCTTCTCAGGTGTTTGGTAATCTCAGATCATTTAAGGGCTGGGTCCAGACTGAAGCTTGTGTAATTAATGTTAATCCCGTGGCAGAAACAGAGAAACAAATAGAGACATAATTAGCGGAGCTGCTGTTCCATCCAAGCAAAAATGATTTGTTCAATCTAAGCTAAAGAGTAATGTGTGTTTGATCAGATATAACTGCAGTACAAGATTATGAGATGCATTAGAAGAATGCTTGGCTAAAGAGATGTGTCTTTAAACTAGATTTAAACAGAGAGAGTGTGTCTGAACCCCGAACGTTATCAGGAAGGCTATTCCAGAGTTTGGGAGACAAATGTGAAAAATCTCTACCTCCTTTATTGGACTTTGCTATCCCAGGTACTACCAAAAGTCCAGAGTTTTGTGACCTCAGGGAGCGGGATGGATTGTAGCATGGTAGAATACTAGTTAGGTATGCAGTAGCTAAACCATTAAGGGCCTTATAGGTAAGTAATAATATTTTGTAACTGATACGGAACTTGATAGGTAGCCATTGCAGAGACGGTAAAATTGGGGTAATATGATCATATTTTCTTGACCTGGTAAGGACTCTAGCCGCTGTATTTTGGACTACCTGTAGCTTGTTTATTGAAGATGCAGGGCAACCAGCTAGCAGTGCATTACAATAGTCCATTCTAGAGGTCATGAATGCATGAATTGGCTTTTCTGCATCAGAAACAGGATTGGCAATGTTTCTAAGATGGAAGAATGCTGTTTTTATAACATGGAAAATATGATTTTCAAAAGACAAGTTGCTGTCTAATATGACACCCAGATTTTTGAGTGTAGAGGAAGTAACAGTACATCTGTCTAGTTGCAATCCAAGAGATTCTCTGTACTGTTTTTTTGGTCCGAATAAGTAATATCTCTGTCTTATCTGAATTTAATAGGATAAAATTATTGGTTATCCAATCTTTTACATTTTTTTAACACACTCTGTTAGCTTAGATAACTTAGAAGTTTCATCTGGTCTTGTTGAGATATATAGTTGAGTATCATCAGCATAACAATAGAAACTAATCCCGTATTTTCTAATAATATTACCAAGAGGTAACATGTATATTGAAAATAGCAGAGGATCTAGGACAGATCCTTGTGGTATTCCATACTTTACTGGTGATAATTGAGATGACTCCCCATTTAAATAAACAAAGTGGTAGTGATCGGACAGGTAGGATCTAAACCATCTTAAAGCATGCCCTTGAATACCCGTACAGTTTTGTAATCGATCTATGAGTATGTCTTGGCGTACCTTGTTAGTGTCTGCGCTTGCGTGGCCATTTATTGTGATTAACAGGAAAGTGTGTCCAGCTGAATTCAATTAGTGATTTGTTAGACGGGTATAAAAAAAAAAGGTTATTATACCACGGCAGCGGTCACGGCAGCCCTCGTCGTGTGAAGCCCGAAGTGTGTAAAGACCATCGACTCTACTGAGCGACTCCACCGGACAGGGACATCGGCAAGGGATAAGTATCGCTTTTCATTTATTCTCTTTCCTATTACTTGTTTCACTTCTCTTTAAGTTTTTATAAGCATTTCTTACTTATAAAATTATTCTTACTTATTTTTTTAGGATTACTGTTAAACTAATGTAGTTTGATTTGTATATGTTATCTATTTTAATTTTAGTTACAGTTGTAGTAATGTTTGTCATTTTATTAGTTTTTTCTATTGTGTCTGTATAAGTTTTTTATTAAGTTTTAGTTTTATTTAATTTGAGTTATTTTAGTACTTCAACAAACTACATGGAAATGAAATAATATTGCATTTATGGATATGTGTGTGTGTGTGTGTGTGTACATACACGTAGTTGTTTTTGGTGTTTGGCTTAGTTTTATGTTAGAATCATTATTACACTCTTATACCTTTTGTTCTCTTAATATTTTGAATTGTTTGTAGCTTTATTTTGTTTTCATTTAAATGTTAAGTTTAGAAATTTTGTCATACGCATTTCTCATTTTTATTTAATTATTTTTTTAATGTGTGTGTATATATACTATTTATAAAGTTTTAGCTTTTAGTTTTGGATCAGTTTTAGTTGTTTTAATACTACAATTGATTGTTTCTGTTGTCCTCATTTGTAAGTCGCTTTGGATAAAAGCATCTGCTAAATGACTAAAAGTAAAATAAAGTAAAAGTCATGGTCTATAGTGTCGAAATGCAGCACTAAGATTAAGTAAAACTAGCAATGAGATGCAGCCTTGGTCTGACGCAAGAAGCAAGTCATTTGTAATTTTAACAAGTGCAGTTTCTGTGCTATGATGGGGCCTGAAATCTGAAATTCTTCATAGAGATCATTGTTTTGCAAGAAGGAGCACAATTGAGCAGACACAACTTTTTCTAAAATTTTTAAACGGAAGATTAGAAATGTGTCTGTAATTTGCCAGTTCACAAGGATCTAGTTGTGGTTTCTTAATAAGAGGCTTAATAACCGCCAGCTTGAATGATTTTGGGAAGTGACCTAAAGATAACGATGAGTTAATAATATTGAGAAGCGGTTCTTCTGCTTCAGGTAACAACTCTTTCAGTAATTTAGTGGGTACAGGATCTAATAGGCATGTTGTTGGTTTGGATGCAGTGATAAGTTTATTTAGCTCTTATCCTATAGTTGTAAAGCACTGCAGTTTTTCTTTGGGTGCAATGAATGAAGCTGAAGTACTAAATGCTGTAGAATCTACATTTGTTATTGTATTTCTGATGTTATCTATTTTATCAGTGAAGGAATTCATAAAGTCATTATTATTAAACTGTGAAGGAATATTTAGATCGGGTGGTGTCTGGCTATTTGTTAATCTAGCCACTGTGCTATATAAAAACCTTTAATTTTTTTGGTTATTTTCTATAAGTTTGCGGATATGCTCTGCCCTGGCAGCTTTTAAAGCCTGTCTATAGTTGGACATACTGTTTTTCCATGCAATTCTAAAAACTTCCAAGTTAGTTTTTCTCCATTTGCGCTCAAGATTACGAGTTTCTTTCTTGAGAGAATGGGTATTACTGTTGTACCATGGCGCAGTACGTTTTTCTCTAACCTTTTTCAATTTGATGGAGGCAACAACTTCTAATGTATTAGAGAAGATAGCGCCCATGTTGCTAGTCATTTCGTCTAGTTCATGTGTATTTATGGGTACACAGAGCAGTTGAGATAAATCAGGCAGGTTATTTGTGAATCTGTCTTTAGTGGCTGGAACAATAATTCTGCCCAGACGATAATAGTCTTAATATCAGTAATACTCAGCATGCACGATACTAGGAAATGGTCAGTAACATGATCACTTTGAGGTACGATTCTATGTCAGTAAGATCAATTACATGCGATATAATTAAATCTAGCGTATATGATTAAAACGATGAGTGGGCCCGGTGACATTTTGCTTGACTCCAAAAGAGTTTATTAGGTCAGTAAACGCAAGTCCCAACGCATCATTTGTATTATCAACGTGAATGTTAAAATCTCCAACAGTTAGCGATTTATTCACATTAATCAATAGGTCTGAGAGGAAATCTGCAAATTATTTTAAGAAATCTGTATTCGGCCCTGGCGGTCTATACACAGTAGCCAGAGCAAAAGATAGGAGAGTTTTTTTTTTTGTTTTTTTTTTTTCTTCATATCTGACAATGTAATATTAAGCAAAAGTAATTTGAATGTGTTAAACCTGTATCCTGTTTTCTGGGTAACATTGAGAATATCACTATATATTGTTGCAACACCTCCGCCGCAACCAATCTGACAAATATCTCTTATGGATTAAATCCCAGATTATTAACCAATATCTTTGCTGCTGCTGCCCTTCGATGATCCAATTCAACCATACTAATAGGCAAACATGACTTTAGATATATATGACATTTGTGTTCTTTTTTTTTTTTAATTTTTTTTTTTTTTTTTTTTTTTTTATTGCTGAAGAGTGTTGAACTTTCTTCTCCTGTGTCCTATTCTTCATGCTTATTCATTTCACTTTTGGTGTGAAAGCGCTTTTACATTTGGCAAAAATAGAGCTTTTTTTATATTAAAAAACAAATAAGCAAGCCCAGCCGAGATGAGAAAAAGTAACGCAAAAATAACATAACACATTACTCTCCATAAAAAGTAACAAAATTAGTTACTTTTTTAGGGAGTAACACAATGTTGTAATGCATTATTTGTAACTGGTGAATTGGAGTTGTGAAGCAATAGTTTTATTTAATATAATTATTTTCCACCATTTGCCCTTGTTAACCTTGTAAGAAGAATTAAAAAATGTTTCCGCTAGCATTCTTAATATGAACCAATTACCGAACAATCAGATCCAGGGATTAAAAACTCTCCCTCGAACCCACAATGGAGTAAACGCACATCCCGACAAGATAAGCTCAGCTGAGCGAGCACACGCTTAGTTCAATGTAAACAGGCCTCCTCAGCTGAACACATATGCATGTGTGCTCTTGAAACACACTCAAACAAACAATCGCTGCGGCTGAGGAGCCCATTAGCATTCAGAGCTGTTTGTCCATTCACCCGTTCCCCATACAGCGTAAACACCAGCTGTGATTAGAGCTCAGGTGAAGAGAGAGCCAGAGAGATTCAGAGCTATAGGGACAGAAAGAGTCCGCTTTTTCAAGCGCGATCACGGAGGGGAGCGGGAATGCAATCAATTTGAGCGCAGGAAGTCAGAACATGGACATAAAGAAACGGACCCCCTCGAGGAAGATGGGGGACAGAAGCCAAACGCAGAGCGGAAATGGACATTTCATGGGTATAAAAGGGACTGTATAACACCTTGAAAGGGGCCAGATCAAATGTTTTTCTGTCGGCCTGCAGGCTCTAATATCTGTGTCGAAATGAATCCTCAGTTGCGATTTGCTCTCTGTGCTCAGAAAGCTCTATTTTCTGTCCCAAACGAGGCCGTAACATCAATAATGCAGCATCTGAATGGCTAGCGACCAGAAACTTGTTAGAAAACTTAGACACCTCGTCAGCGGGAAGAGTCTGCTCTCCCTCCAGAGGAACCTGAGGGCTAATTATACTGGCAAGAGGTTGGAGTTTCATAAGTCGCGCGATGACAGAAACTATGCTACAATCTGTTGTGTAGGAGAATATTCACTGGCCCTGTTAGTTAGTCCTCTGGCTGTGTGATCGACATGAGGAACGTTTCTCGGGTCAAGGTTTAGCTGGTTAGCGTGGCCCTGTTAGCCTTGCAACTACACCATCTGGCTGCAAACAGCGTCTTTCCTTTGGAAAATAGCTTTGTATGGGAAATGCATTACTTTGCAACATTTTATTTAGTCCATTAGTATATTTACTATACTCCCCTTAAATTGCTTTAAATTGCTGAGAACCCCAACGCAATTGGCTGAAAGAACTTTATATTGGTGGTCTATTCAGTGCCTGATTGGAAATCATAAAAAAAAAAAAAAAAAATGCTTTGTAATGTATATTGTGCAATGTGTTATGACCATTATTGTCTTTTAACTGAAGCTAGAGATTGTGAAATAAACATTTATCTTGTCTTGAATGCTAGTTTTGCATACTGCTAGATGATTAGTCAGATTGCTAAACCCATACCCCTGCAAATGTTCAATTATTTAAACTTATTTAGAGCTGCAACTAATAAGTATTTTGATAATAAGTAAATATGTGGTTATTTCTTTGATTAATATGAATAAAAATATAATATAAATATACAAAAATATAATATAAAATTCCTAAAAATTGTAATTTAAAAAAATACATTTTAAAATATTGTAAAATGTCCAGTAAAAATATTGATTATTTGCATTTTTTATTTTTTATTATTTTTTTTTTATTATTGCAAATTGTACATAAAAAGACAGGGGACATCCAACAACATAAGGCACATCCACCACACATAATATGATTATTTGCAAAATTGTTATTCTAATATGCAATTTGAAGGCAATAAAGGCAAATTATGAATGTATATATGTGCAAATACATATTATGTGCAAAAAAAGGTTCAAATTCAAAATGATTGTTTACTTTTTGAAAGTTGAAGTTGAAATCACTAAATTAAAAATGATGATGAAGAAAAACAAAAGCACATACTAAATATTGCAACTTGAGTTAAAATTATTGTGGTCCTATTCTATTTTACTATGTGGTTATATTTTTTGTTAATATTTTGACAGATGTATTTTTTTATTTTATGTTTTTGCTTCAGTTTCACTTAAAGTTTCAGTAATTTTTTTGCATTCATGTAATTTTATTGTGTGTGTGTGTGTATATATATATATTATTTTTAATTATTTTTTTATTGCCTTTGCAATTAACTGAAATAAAACTTATTTTATTTTGGTTAATATTTGTTTCAAGTTATGAAAATGTGTGTTTTTTATGGTTTTTGTTTTCGTTAACAATAAAAACCATTGCTTGACATGCATATGAATTCAGGCACTCAATAAATTCTGTTAAGTGTGTTAAGATAAGTATAGAAATAAGATAAAATGCAAGTTAGGCACTGACGAAGGCATGTCTCAAATGCATTTTACAACACATGTATATATGCTTTTGTTTGCCCTTAATATGACACATTCTCATATTTACGACAACTTGAGTTGTACACTCAAGTCTGATTCCTCCACTGATGTTTTCTGTGCACAGACATGATTAATCAATAATTAGTTTAGTTGTGGAGTATTTTCATTATTGATTTTTATCAATTAGTTGTTGTAGCCCTAGTATTATTCATAACTTACTTTTTGGTTTGATCTCCAGGCAGTACAGACTGAATAAACATAAATGACAGGTCTGATGAACTGCCATTGAGATGAGCTTTCTCCTGTCCTGTAGACCTGCTTAGTTCTACCAGTAACCGACCATCAATCCAAAGCCTTTCATTTGAGCCGCCGCTGAGAGTCTTCCTGAAAAAGACAAGTATAAATACATAGTCGTGCCAGAGGAAGCCGGTGCTTACTGAAGTGGAAAAGAGCTACAGTGTTTTCTTTCTGGTACTTTAGTTCCATCACAGCTAGTTTGTGTGAAGTGAGCAGAACCCAGGAGTTCAGAAGCTCCTTTTCTCGTCTGCCGATCCTTCTTTACCTACCGATTCTGTCCTCCATTCGATGTCACCTCTCTGCTCACCTTGAATTGATGCCTGTGTGTGTGTGTGTGTGTGTGTGTGTGTTTACACAGATGCTGTGTGTGGATTGATGTGTGCTGTTGACTGCGTCGCAAGGTTCATTGCAGACAAGTTAATCCGGCCGTGGCAGGGCTAGAGAGAATCACCATTAATAACGCATGGAAGGAACAAATAATATATAATTCCACAGAGCTCTGGGCTTTACTGCTGTCCTCAAAGTCAACAGAGACCTGTACCACTCAACGAGCGGCTCGAAAGATGATGTTTGGCGGTTCAGTGTTTTTTTTTTTTTCACAAATAAAGTTGTTAAACATATGAAAAAGAAGAAAGTGAACACTGTAACCAACAGTGCACTCTGTAAGTAATGTGGTAAATTTTACACACAGGAACATTGGCTGATGCCGATATTTTGAAAGTGAAAGTGAAGTGTGGCCAAGTAATGTTGCCAACTACGTTTTTCAGTAATTTTTAGAGCTACTTTTTCCAAAAAGTTGTGCTTTAATATTTTCAAAATTTTAGAATGCTACATGCCGTTTTTTTTTTTTTTTTTTGTGCTTTTGTCATGTATTATATTGTATCATAGTTGAAAAAATAGTGCAGAAGTCTTTATAGTAAAATATTTAATTAAATGCTGCGGTTCATCACTGTTTTTAGTGGTTACATTCTACCTGTTAATTGCAATTGCATGAAAAGCATAATTTAAATTTATATTGTATGGAGTTAGTTGCATTCCCAGTCAAAAATGGCTAGTTTTTTTTTTGTTTTTTGTTTTTTTTTTTAATTAAATTGCTTGTAAATTTATGCTACATTGTGGCAATAAGTGGACAGGTAGGAGAAGTTACCAATAATAAGAGAAATCCTATAAATCGACTATGCCACCTGGAATACACCAGGACAGAACAGCCCCATAAGGGCACACAGGTTCATTGCCAAAGGCAGGGTGAGCATAAAAAGACAATATCATCAAAAATCACTTTATTCAAACAATTAATAAAAACAGTCAGTCAATACAATACGTCACACAAGGGCTCAAATCACGTCACAAACAATACAAGTAACATACAAAGTGATTAAATAAAAAGATAACAAAATCAAGAGGTAAAGGAGGTGACCAACAGCAACCCTCAAATTTCTACCCCACACTCAATACCCATGACACACACACGCTTGTGAAAAAGGCAAAATGTTAAGCACAGCACTCCATGTGGACACACCAGTACAGGGTACCATGGCCAACCCCTCCCACTTTAAAGACCTAAATCCACACACACACAAAATACAAAAGAGCGCATACAACTCAAAAGTAAAATTCATAAGTTACACAAAAACACCAAAGCACCAAACAAACACAGCCACAGGCACGGAGGAGGGAAATGAAATGGCCAAGAAAAGCCAGATTACAGAACCTTAACCTCCCAGCTAACTCACACACAGACCAACGCAATCCGGTGCCAGTGCGTCAAACAGAAATAAAAAAACAAAATAACGGAACAGACCCAGGTGAGTTCCAGACAAAATTGTTGAAACTATAACAAAGACGAAACAGAGCAGCAGTGCAGTCAGTTACTTGATGTTCATTTGGCTTCAGTTAAGATCATTGGAAACCCCTGGACGTGAAATCAAATCTGCCAAACATTGAACAGAAAAGTTACTCATAAAAATGGTTAAAAACAAACAAACTCCATACATACCAAGGAAATGGTACAATGCTGCAATACATATGGTCACTCACCACGCAGGATTACAGCTATTTGCAGGCCCATGACTAAAAACAAACAAAGTAATAAGCCTCTTCATTGAACAGGCAAAAGGCATCATTTTTAAAACAGGGACTAACCTGAGAACTGACCAACAGCCAGCACACGACAGACAGGAGAATAACTCAACTGCTAGCACTCATGCAATACGCCACATGTCACAAAGGTGCGGTACCAAAGATAATGCATCCCAAGCAGCTAAACACTTCCCTCTTTTATAAATTCACCACACAGGCACTAATAGGCTCATGAAACATACACAACTAACCAATCATAATGAAGTACAAACACTGATTGGTTCACCTGTTTGGATGACGCCAGCCAATCATACCGGGGCTAAACCTCACTCTGCTACATTATCACCAAATCTTAGAGTCAATCTTTTTTCTTTTTTTTTCAGTTAGCATAGGTTTTGCGTTTCTTTTTGGAGCTGATTGACCATATTCCTCATTGTTCTTAGCTTATGCACCTCAGTTTTTGATTGAAAAAAGCATTACTTGTGGATAATATTAACTCAAAAACTAAGGAGCATAAACACAGATCAATGAGGCCTATGACAGTGTTTTTGGACCCACTTAAACAGGACTTCAGCTTCGAGCATGTTGTTGTAATCGTCCAGCTTGACTTGTCGGTGATCAATCTGTAGACAACTACATTCAAGTGTCAAACAATTATAAAATAAGCTGCTGCTGTATTGTTCTCTAGCTACTTCAATTTTTAATCAAGTAAAATCTTGAAATTGTATTTACATTTCTCAGTATTCTGTAGTCAGTATGTTGTGGAACTTTGAAAACAGAATTCACATTCACAATAACTCAGAAATATCCCAAAATAAAATCTATTCGAGTGAATATCGGCATCACAACACTGCAAACAAAGATTCTTTGAAGATTAGACACAGAACAGAGGAGCAGCCATGAGAGAAAAGGAGAATTACAGAGAAAATCTGCCATTGTTTAATTGCGGTGATCTAGTTTCCTTAGAAAAAGGGACAACAGTCATGCATGAGTCAGCAGAGAAAACTATGTGACGTGTTTATGGAGGAGGAAAGCAAGAAAAGCGCGGAAAGAGAGCGAGAATAAGCTGGGTATTAAAATGGATGACAGGTGAGATGAAACAAATATTTAGGAGATTATATTTTGATTGACGTTAGGCCTGCGTCTCGTCCCTTTTATCAATGCCATTGAGAACAATTAGATTTCCATGCCTCACCTTGCATGCCACCGATCCTCTCTCTCTCTCTCTAATAATCATACAGCGAGAGGGAATTTGACATACAGTACATGCTTATTCCCGGGAGAGATAATGGCATTCAGGTTTTGCTCTCTGAGAGGTTGAATTAATCTCCAAGGTGACACTGGGTATAAAAGCTGTCGATAGGTGGCCAGAGATACCCTGTATGAAGCATACTGAGTGGATGCCGTAAGCCCAGCGCATTCGCTCTCCGAGAGACGGATCAATTTTTTACAAGGAGCCTGTAAACAAATCAGAGATTCACCTTAAGAAAAGGAGTGAATATAAGCACAGAGCCTCAGAATGAGCAGCTAGAGGATATTCTCCTTTGATATATAGTGTGCGGAAATCATTCACTTAGTTGGCATGGCATGAGAGGCGAAGCTTTAGGCTTTAGACCGTATGAATATCTAAGTATGGTTATATTCTCAAAGAATATGTTTCTGGACTCTAGTCTGACATTTTCCTGGACACTAACCATTTTCTTTGATTAAAAATGACAAAAACACTGGGACAGTGACAGATTATAGAGGATTTGTTTGTAATTCAACATTTTGATGTTTTTTTTTTGTTTTTTGTTTTTTGATATTGTAGACCCAGGACATAATATATAGACTACTGTTCAAAAGTTTGGGGTTGGTAACTTTTTTTAATATATTTTAAAGGCCTGAAAAGTCTCTTGTGCTCACCAAGGCTGTATTTATACAGTAAAAATTGAGAAATATTATTACAATTTAAAATAGCTGTTTTCCATGTGAATATATAGTAAAATATAATTTATTCCTGTGATTAAAGCTGAATTTTCAGCATCATTACTCCAGTCTTCAGTGTCACATGATCTTCAGAAATCATTCTAATATACTGATTTGCTGCTCAAGAAACATTTCTGATTATTATCAATGTTGAAAACAGTTGTGCTGCACAATATTTTGGGGATTTGATATTTATTATTTATAACTTTGAATATATCTTCTGTATTGTGATTGGCTGAGATGTGAGGTAGGATGTAATTAAGATGTAAATTGTGGCTATTGATGGTAAAATTAAGTTATACACATTTTGTTCACTGTTGATGGAGAAAAGCAATAAATAGCACTAATTTAGCCGGTTTATGAGGCCCCAGACTTACACAACAAAACTTAATTTCCCACAATTCTCTGGGGCAGCACAAGAATGATAAAACGCACAGATAGCGCATCAATTACACAGTTAATGTGCATCATTTACTCTTCATTTTGTTACACTGACACTAAACAAGCTTCCTGTCTTTATCGGGAAGTGAACACAAGAAAAAGAAATATGAAATTGCACAGCGCATTCATTTTATGCCATGCAAAATCACTTGAATGAACATCACATCGTAATTACGGTTTCCGAACTTGTAAGCAGGAATTTCCAAGCAGGATTTGAAGCTACGAGTGTCATCCACACAAACTGTTGCACATATTATTTTGCTTCATAAAGAACTGAATGTATTATATAAGATTGACGAACAGCCCCAATGTAGAGGTTTTAGTACCCTTGTACTGTATTTATGCATATACACAGTGCATTTATGTTTACATCAGGCTGAAATTAACTGTTCATATTTAAGTAGGGCTATATTCTTACAGAATACTGTCCGTTTTCCTGGATTCAAACCATGTTCCTTAATTAAAAATACCAAAAACACTGGAACCTTGACAGATAAAAGATGATTTTTTTGTAATTCAGCATTTTTATGATTTATTGTTTATGATATTTTAAGCCCAGGACATAATACATACACTACCTTTCAAAAGTTTGGAAATGGTAAGATTTTATAATATATTTGAAAGAAGTCTCTTCTGCTCAACAAGGCTGTATTTAAATACAGTAAAAAAATCTGAAATATTATTACAATTTAAAATAACTGTTTTCTATATGAATATGTGTTAAAATGTAATTGATTGCTGTGATCAAATCTGTATTTTCAGCATCATTATCCAGTCTTCAGTGTCACATGATCCTTCAGAAATCATTCTAAGAGCTGATTTACTGCTCAAGAAACATTTCTGATTATTATCAATGTTGAAAACAGTTGTGCTGCCCAATATTTTTGTAGAAATGTTTGTTTTTACTGTAGTATCCTTTCACAATATCTGCATTTACTCATATATGCGGCACGTTTGTGTTTACATCAGGCTGAAATTAATTGTTCATACAGGCTACATTAACAAATATTTAAGTAGGGTTATATTCTCAAAGAATACTGTATGTTTCTCTACATTTTCCTGGATTCAAACCATGTTCCTTAATTAAAAACACCAAAAACACTGGAACACAGATAAAAGATATAATATATACGCTACTATTCAAAAGTTAGGAATTGTTAAGATTTTTTAGATATTTTGAAAGTTGACTGTTCACTATACTGCATTTAATTGATCGAAATTGCAGTGAAAAATTATGAAATATTATTTGTAGCATTTGGACCAATCAGACACAAATTTGTTCATTGGATTTAACAAATCAGTTATTCATTTGATTAACAAACAGTCACAGACCCCTCACCCAACACCAGACTCGATGCCTATATGTCTGTGAACGATCTCCTGGCCAGGACACCTCAGCCAGATCAGATAAGCTTTATGACCTAAAAATATGTAGAGAGAATCTTCCTCCCTAAGCAATTCTCTCTAAAACTGACACATACTGCTATAGGAAATGACTTCGTTCATTAATTCATAGACACATTTTTCTATGACTTTCCTACCATGCATATCCCCATGTCTTTGTGAATGATTACTACCTCCTTGTATATGGTCTTGTGTATCGTATACTGTTTTATGCATGCTTATGATAGATCACTGGTTAATATCACCTTATCATGCTTGGTCTCTATTAATTCATCTTCGGATGACCTAACTGAGAGTGTATATTATATGTTTACACCTATGCAACATAATAGTGTTCTAAGAATCTTTAGTAGTCTGGGCATCAACATCCAATCCAGTTACAATGCAAAATTACCATGGTCAGAGACAAAGAGTCGTAAACTTTCCCTCCAAAAGTGAAAGTCACCATTGGCTCTTTGACCCCAGGGTTGTGACCTCCATAGGTTTTAAAAGACCTCACTTCAGTGACCCGCCTAGCTTTTAGTCTCTTCACTCGTCTCCCATCCCCTCTCCATCTTCTGGTTGCTAAGTCCCAGGGCCGGCGCTACCACGTCTGGCAGGCCTCAGCACAACCAGTCTGCGGTTCTTTTAGATCCTAAGAGGATGAGGAGGATGTGAGCTCCTCAGCAACCCTTACGTTTTTGTCCCAGGCCTTGCGGCCTTGACTTTCCATCCAACCAAAGATCCTCGGATCTCAGCAGATCTCTTTCTTAGCTCTTTTTCACTTTCTACCTGGGAAGAAACTCCCAATCACCATCGAGTCAGGACATCTTTGGAATTCATCACTCTTCAACCCGGAAGAACGTGATCGCGAGTCCAAAACCTTGAAACCATCAAGACTTTCATCCAAGACTGCATTCTGGACACTCGTCAACAACCAAAGCAATGCAAGTATCGTACATTTAACTAAACTAAACGAGGATTCGTATAAGCTATAGACCCCGTTACAAACGGCGCTGATGGTTTTACTCGGGTGGTTAACTGACTCTTTCCATAACTGCATTCTCTGTTTTCTCTAATGGCTTCATCCATCCACTTTAGCTCCCCTTTGTATGTATGCGTGAGTGTATGTTTATTCGTTTGTTTGTTTAGATTAGTTATGTGTGTTAGCATTTAGTTAATAAAAGTTGTGTGCACAAATTACATGAGTTTCTGGTTCTGACTTGCAAATTAATGTATCTTTATGATTTTGACCCCCACTACATGCTCTAATGCATTAATAGGAAAGTATTTTCTGTGGACACGGAAATATCCTTTCTTAGAGTTGATATGAACTTACACTGAATGTTTGCTGGACGAACAGATCAGCTGATGGCAATTTAATTCTGCTACAGTTATTACTGTCAGCCGATATAAATAATCGTAATTAATCATAATTAATTGTAATTATTTATATACATTTCCCTTTTGAGCTGATTTGCAACATATTGCAATTTCAAATAGTTGTTTTCTATGTGAATATCTGTTTTTTTTTTGTTTTTTTTAAACTTTTTATTAAATTTTCTTCTGGGAGCAGTAGTAAAAAAAAACAAAAAGCAACTGTGCCAATTTAAAACCCACCCCAACCCATCCAACCACCTGGTAGACTTAATAAATAAATAAATAAATCGAATAAATAATAATAATAATAATAATAATAGATAAATAATAAAATAATTTTACAAAGATTTTAGAAAAGATGACAACATTAAAAGCTGAATGCCATAAATTTACAGTTTTCACATTAGATCCATGTATACGGGAAGTTCCATCGAGATGATGTCCAACAAATACACAGTCCAGGTTCGTCTGACCATTGTGTGAGGAGGATTCCAACGGTTGACTAGCAATTTTTTTGCTGCTGTGAGAGCAACTAACAGTAAACATCTTGGGGGGCAGTCGTGGCCTAATGGATAGAGCGTTGGGCTTGTAACCCGAAGGTCGTGGGTTCGAGTCTCGGGTCTGGCAGGGAATACCCCGGGCGCCGCAGCATTGGCTGCCCACTGCTCCAGGTTCACTACTGTGTGTATGCACTTGGATGGGTTAAATGCAGAGCACAAATTCCAAGTATGGGTCACCATACTTGGCCACACACCACTTCCCTTTCCCCCCTTTCCCCTTTGTTGGACGGACAAGGTGAAGTCCCAAAAGTCATTCATGAAAAAATGGCATGGAGTCGAGCATATCTCAGTACTCAACAAATATGATAGGTCTTGTGAGAGCTAAGTCCAAAAAGGTGAGAGAGAGGGGCACTCCCAAAAAAAATACAAAAACATGCCCAAAGATCCTTGCGAACAGAGATTACACTTAGGAAAAGATGACAGATTCATATAAAAATATTCCATTGGAGTCAAGTAAACCCTATGCAGCAATTTCCAATGAATCATTTGGTGATTAGGGTTTTTAGAAGACGATTTAAACATACCCCATACCTGATCTGAAAATAAAACATGCGCATCCTCATTAAGATCCTTAGCCCAAACATTTGTAATAGATAAAGGTTTGTATGAATGCTCAAGAAGAAAGAGATAGATGACTGAAGCAGAGGAGGGAGATTCCTCAGAAGGAAGGATTAGTTTGTGTAAAGGGTGAACAGACAGTTGAGAGTTCCAAGGCACCCCATACACCGCAGGGCCGATCTAATGCACAAATACATAAAAAAGGAGGTGCCTGGCAGATTATATTGAGTTTTGAGATTCTGGAAGGATTTTAAACCACTATCATCATAGATATCTCCCAGAGTGTTTACTTTATTATGAGTCCATTGGGGACAATGAAATGGAGTACTGCCTGACAAAAGATTATTATTGTGGAAAATAGGATGAATGCCTGTGCCATATTGTAACTAGTGGTGAATGTCTTTCAACATCCCTCCATGTGGAGAGGAGCTGGGTTACAATGGGACCAAACCAAGATTTACACTGCCTAAGCAGAACCCCCCAAAAAACAAGATGCTTCAATTTATACAGATTAACAATAGATTCCTCAATTGCTCTCCAAGACACAGAAGCGTCAGGATCAAACCAAACTGATAAAGGGCGGAGGGAAAAGGCTTGAGCATACAGTCTAAAATTGGGGAAAGAAAGACCTCCATGTAATCTACATCATTGTAAGGTAGTCAGTTTAATACGAGGATGTTTCCCATCCCATATATACCGTGAGACACATGCATCAAGTTTGTTCCAGTAGACAACCGGTGGAACGAGAGGAATCATGGAAGAAAATAAATTAATACGTGGGAGAACATTCATTTTAATCACTGATATATGAGCCTGAAAAGAAGTAGGAAGACGAGACCAATTCTCCAAATCTAAGGATACTTTGGCTAGAATACTATTATAGTTTTTTGAGACGATTTCCAGCAGGGAAGGAAAAACATCTATCCCCAAGTACTTAAAGTTTTGAACCAATGGAATAGATACATAAAGGGACATGGAACCAATTTTAGAATTGAGGGGAAGTAGACATGACTTACTCTAATTAATTTTAAACCCAGAGAGAGATCCAAAATGGTCAAATAAATTCAACACATGAGGAATAGAATGTGACGGCTTCTCCAAAAACAATAAGATATCGTCAGCAAACAAAGAAATATGATGATGAGTATTCTGTATAATTATGGGAGAAATAGTTTCAGACTGTCAGACCGCTTGAGCTAAGGGTTCCAAGAATAGGGCAAATAACAGAGGAGAAAGCGGGCAGTCCTGACGAGTACCTCAATGTATAAAGAATGGGTTCGAGTGAACAGCACCTGTGAGAACAGTGGCTGCTGGATTGCCGTACATAACATTTATCATATTTATGAAACTTGATCCTAGACCCAAATGCTGTAGAAGCGCCCATAAATAGTTCCATTCTCTGGTCGAGAGCTTTCATCGCATCTAGAGATAATACTGCGCAAGGGGAGGACGAACTATTCGTTGAATTAATGATATGATATAACCTGCGTAAGTCATCTGAAGCTGAGCGAGTTTTAATAAATCCTGTTTGGTCATGATGAACTAGCCTATTCATAAATTTCTCTAGACGATGAGATAGTACTTTAGCATATAATTTAACATCAGTCCCTAACAAAGAAAGTGGCCGGTAACTAGAACAGGGAGTCGGATCTTTATCTTTTTTTTAACAAGAGAGAAATAACAGCTATATTAATAGATGGGTGAAATGAGCCTTGAGTAACTGAAAAATGTATCATATCTAACATGAGGGGGCCTAAATCTGACCAAAAAGTAGTATACAATTCGATTGGAATAGGATCTATGCCTGGAGATTTCCCCTTGTTCAGAGGTGGGATTGCTGACTCCAGCTCCTGAAGAGTGATCGGTTCAGCCAGGTATTCCGAATCAGAATCTGACAGCCTAGGTAAATCAAGGTTGGACAGAAAAGATGCAAAAGAGTCAGGGTCACCATCAGCAGAAGAAGTATAGAGGTTAGAGTAAAAAGAGTGGAAGGCGATATTAATGTCTTTTGGGTCTGTCATTATGAGCCCAGATTGGGATTTCACTGCTGAAATATTAGCAAACTTTTCACTGTTGTGTAATCTTAGAGCTAAAAGGTGGCTTGGTCTACTCCCTTGAAAATAGTAATTCTGTCTGGATCTTTGAATCAGGAATTCTGCCCTGGATCTCAGTAATGAATTGAGTTCGGACCTAACCGCCATGATTTTACTGAGTGTATTGTCTGAGAAACAACGTTGATTATCTCTAGTCAGATTCTGGAGCTGTAATTCCAGTTCAACTACCTTTTTGTCGATTTTCTGAAGGAAAGAGGCATATGAAACTGAGTTATTCTTTATAAATCCTTTAACTGCATTCCAAAGCATTCATCCAGTGAACCTTGGTTAATTTCAATAAACTCAGCAAATTTATTACTGAATTGACTGCAAAAGTTTTCATCCTGTAAAAATTTAGGGTTAAATCGTCATCTAGTGGCACGAGATGGCCGAGGGATCAAAGATAATCTGCACAAATTTCCATCATGATCCGACAGAAATAAGGAACAGATATCGGCATCACGAACAGCTGAAGATAAAGAAGTAGAAATGAAAAGTCAATTCGCGAATAGGATTCATGAGTATCAGAAAAGAAAGTGAAAGAAAGCAGAAGGATTTAATAAACGCCAACTATCCACCAATGAGGATGAGGTTACACATTGCCGAAGTTCGTCTGAGCAAAAAGCTTGAGAGTGTGATTCTTTTGGTCCAGATCTATCTAGGATACGCAACATTACAGAATTTGTATCTGCACCCAATACAATTTCAAAATCCGAAAATTTCAAGAGATAGGTTGACAAAACAGAGAAAAAGTAGGGTCAGGAGTACAAGGGGCATAAACTGAAAGAAATACAATATTCCTATTCTCCACTATTGTTTTTATATGTGTTATTCTACTGTCTGTATCAGAACCTTTATCTAAAATAGTAATATTTAAAGTCCTCCGCACCAATGTTAGGACACCCTTGGTTTTAGTATCCGAAAATGAGTGAGATACCACTTCATAAAACTTATTATTACACCTGTGTACATCCACCTCTTTCAAATGGGATTCTTGAACTAACACTATATTAATATTTCTTATTTGCAAAAAATCCAGAAAACCTGTATGTTTGTGAGGGCCATTAACATTACAACTCAGAATATTAAGGTCAGTCATAGGTATCAAACAGAATTACTGCATAATAAGACAAAATACAAGTTTGAAAATAAAACCAGTTGAGTCTACCATTAAACCACCCCCCACCCCCACGCTTCCCGTCACTATTCAAAAAAACAAACACATTCCCATGAACTATGGCAGATCAAAAAAGAACAAACCTTGATCTGCCAGCACCCCTTAATATGATCCGTGGCGTCAACAAAAACCTGCACATTACTGAAGCACCAACATTGGCCCCATAATCACATATTGACTAGGTAGTATCTCTATTTAAAAAAAAAATAATAATAAAAAAAGGAGAGATATGGAATACAACTAAAACAAATAAAATAACATCATAATCAGTAAACGATACTGTATGCACAATGAAAGCTTCTAGTAACTATGAATTAAGAAGTGAACATTAAAGTGAACAGTGAAAGAGACCTAATCATTTAGAGCATCTCTTCTCCGATTAGACAGCAAATGTCCAGCTGAAGTTCACTGAGAGTTGGTGGATGAAAGGGATCTGAGAAAAACTCTTGCTTCTTCTGGGGAGTATAGCATTTTAGGTTCACCTTGATTGAGAATGACCTTCAGCATTGCAGGATAAAGAAGAAAATTCTGGATGCCAGCTTCTTTCATTTCTTTCATAACTGGTGCAATTGCACTTCTTCTTTATGCGGTGACCAGAGAAAAATCTGGAAAGAAAGACAGCGTTGCTTCGTTGGGTGTTTTCACCGGGGCGTGAAGTCTGGCGGCCCACAGAATGAGCTCCCTGTCCATGTACCGCAACAGTTTAAAGATGAAAACCCGTGGTTTAGCGCGATCTGAGGAGAGACTTGTGTACACGCGATGCTCTCGCTCCACTTCAATCTCTTTGCCCGCCAGAGACGAGAGCCACGTCGGTATCTTTTCAAAAAGCCCATAGGGTCGTCTTTTTCGGAACCTTCAGGCAATCCGACCAGACACAGATTGCTGAGCCTATTGCGATCCTGTAAGTCCACAACCTGTTGCTCGAGCGCGGCTACTCGCCTATCGTGATCTGCGACAACTTTCTTTTGTTCTCTCATCTCCCCTGTAAGAAGATCCAATTTAGAGCATAGCGACTGAACAACTGACATGTGAGAAGCGTTCTGCATCGCCGTCAACTCAGTTCTTAGAATGTCCTCAAAGTGTGTAACAGTGTTCGCCATCTTGTCCACCATATCGCTCACGGTCGGTGGCTTGGATTTCTTCTTAATCGGAGAAGCCAACGGAGACAACTCCAGCTGTTTCCGATTGTGTGCCATCAGGGAAAGTATTATTAATGAATAAAACTTAAAATAAAACGAAAAAAAATCAGCAAAAAGGGGCCAAACGTACGGAGCGCTACTCAAGTGCGACTAGGTTCATGAGCATGTCACGTGACTCCCCTTATGTGAATATCTGTTAAACTGTAATTTATTTCTGTGATCAAAGCTGAATTTACAGCATCATTACTCCAGTCTTCAGTGTCACATGATCCTTCAGAAATCATTCTAATATACTGATTTGCTGCTCAAGAAACATTTCTGTTTACTATCAATGTTGAAAACAGTTGTGCTGCACAATATTTTTTATAGAAATGTTTGTTTTTACTACAGTATCCTTACACAATGTCTGTATTTACTCATATGCGGCATATTTACATCAGGCTGAACGGAGTTGTTCATACAGGCTACATTAACGAAACATTTCACGAGGGTTCGTGTTTAACTCATCCGTGAAAGCCCAGGGTGACAACTTCATAATCACATGCTTCACTAAAACACATTTGAATGGAGCTTTAATCACGGCCTGTTAGACTATCCCTCTTAAGGGCATAATCATGCGCGATCCATTAGATGTCACAGAAATCCTGATGTACATTAGGTGCCATCATTATGTAATTTGCAGTATGTGCCTGCGATAAACCTGAGCCCACGTTCGCCCTAATGCTGGAAAACAGTGGCATTAGCGCTTAGACATTTTCACCCGGTCCAGCCCTTGAGCTCCACTTCACCTCCTCTCGCCCATTCGTGACACAGAACAAATTATTGTAATGCCCCTGACAGGGCAGAATCACTCTTTCTGGAGCTGCTGATTGGTGAAGTTATCTTTAATTGGTTTAAACTTTGCCCTGGCTGCCTGGGGATTGGCAAGCTTAATTTCAGCAAAAGGTCAACATCAATAAATCCAGCGGAAGACGGGAAAATGAGAAAGAGGGATGAGGAGCGAGATAAGGAGAGAGAGAGAGAAAGATGGGGAGATGCTACCCATTACCTTCGGAGACAGAAGGTGGAGGTGTGAGAGCGAGAGCGTGACCTTTGACCCTCTGGACGCACGATTCGAATCTCCAACTTAGCAGCTCCACCTCCGTGTCTCCTACTTATTGGCACTGACCCCTTGCAAGATGGGGTCATATTTTCATATAATGGCAAAGCTACTCCGTTAGCGGCCATATAATAAGGCTAAAATGAAAAGGACACAGGCTCGGCGGATCATAGAAAGGCGAAGCGATGGGATGAGAGCGACTGAGTTGGACAGGTAGTTGACCCAGAGCTAAAAGGACAGCTCCATTTATTTTGCGCTGAGAGCGGAATTCGAGCCAACAAAGACATCACTTCCATTAACCAGCATGTCATTCCAAAGCGGTGTCTGGGTTTACACTCATAGATATGACTCACCTGTATGAATCATTAGCATTTGTGCACGATATCGCCTTTGACAAGTGCTGGAAATCAAACTAGTCATTATCCTCTTGTCGTTCATCTATTTTTTCTTTCTTTCTTTGGCATTGATGCACAACTCGGTCAGTGATGGTGATTTTAAATCCATGGGGCCATGAGTTTTTGATTCTCTAAAAAGAATCGACTCATAATAATTATTCATTCGGGATGTACTACAACCATTTTGTTGTATGTTTTTGATCATAAGAATCAGACTGCACTGGTCATGCTTTGTTTTTGATTCACTAAAAAAATTTGAGATTGTACTGTACCAGTTTTGTTGTATATTATTGATTCATTAGTTTGGGAGTCAGACTGCATGGGTTGTGCTGTGCGTTTTTGATTTGCTAGATAGAACCGGCTCATTAGTCTCATTCGTTCGGAAATCAGACTGCACAGTTCATGCTTTATGTTTCTGATTCGTTAAAGAACCAACTCAGAGTCAGTAGTCAGAGTCAGACTTTACAGGTTGCGCCATAGGTTTTTGATTTTCATGAAAGAACTGGCTCATTAGAGTCAGTTGTTCTTTAATCAGACTACACTGGTTGTGCTGTATATGTTATGCTGTAGATTCACTAGCGCATTTGTGGTGCTTCTGAATAAGTATTGCAGAAAGCTATGTCAGAGAGTTTTAGTTCTGTATTCTCTCTGTATCAGCAGAAGAACAAATGCACAAATACTGTTAAAGTGTTGTATATTAATAATTCTTGTATGTACATTTTTAAGGTTTTTGCACATTTACTCTTTATGGTATTTCTAACATGGGATAAGTTCTGACTTAAGAATGATTAGCAATAAAATAGTTAGAATACCAAACACTAATAGCAATTCATAAATATTTTACGTTTTAGCAAATTGGTGGCTAATTAGCACAAATTCTCATTTGTTCAATGTGCTTACACCACAGTGACAGTTAGGTTTAGAGTTGCACCTTCATGCTTACTTTTTTTTTTTTAAGAATCACATTTTTGTAAGATTTACATTGTGCAAATTAACACTATTATTTATATGATTCATATCATATGAATTCACACGAAATCGCCACCTTGTAAAATAGTTAAGTTTTTCCTTGATTCTGGTTGTAACATGCAGTTACTTTTCATGCTTACTTTTTTTTTTTTTTTTTTAAATTTTCACGTTTGGGTATGATTCAAATAGTAATAATTAATGTGGAATCGCCACGCTCATTACATTTTTTCAGGTGAGATCAGGTTGGACTATGCATCTACCTTTCATGCTTTTTTTTTTGTTCGTTTTTTTTTTTTAAATCAATTATATACAGTAGTCAGCATTTCAAGTGGATCAAAAAAGTTCATTAAAGTCGTCCTAAGACAAGAACGGGTATTTTTTTTTTTTATTATTATTATTTTATTTTTTTTTTTTGATGAAAGGTTTTGATCCACTTCAAATGCTGACTACTATATTTTCGTAAAATTCACATTGTACAAATGCATACAAAATCACCACTTTGTAAAACAGTTACATTTTCCTGTGAAATCTGATTGGAATATGAATCTACTTTTGAATGCCTATCAATGGAGAAAGATGCATTTTGGGTCCAGATGGTGTAGTTACGATATCCGCCAGAAGGGACTAACTTGACCCACACTAATCAGCTAAACCTTGAGTGCCCATGTACAATGCATAACATTTCAATTTTCACAACAGCATATTCAGCAAATGTCAACTGCACCCTGCACTTGCCTCTCAAGTCTCTCCCTCAGCCGTTGATTGATTGTCGTCCATATTGACCATGAGCTTCAGGGACCGGTTGTGCAAGACCGAGGTCAAAGGTGAAAGTACACACGCGGCGCAGAGGGCTAGCGCTGGAAAGCACGTGACAGCGGTGACAGCTCGACTCTGCCGCAATAAAAGGTGACAGGTCCAATCAGGGCCGCTGCTGGCCAAATGGGTGCCCCAAGCAGGATTGTATTGTTGTGCCCCCTCCCTCAAATATTATGGAAGTACAAAAAAACACCTACTATAGGGGTCAAAATAGAACTTTAATAAAATATAAAAGTAAATAAATAAATAATAATTAAATTGTATTATTTACAAATTACAGTTGTAGCTCTAGACAGTTATCTATGGCAGTAATACAGTTGTCTGATTGATTTTATGGTCTCAAGCATTCAGAAATCACGCAAAAGAAAATTAAGCAGTTGTACTACGAAAACTGTGGTTATTTTTTGTAAGGTTTGTGATGTCCACATGTTTTTTGTTGAAGAAATTGTAGAGGCTTTGTATAGCAAATCTATATCTATAGCAGAAAAAGGTGGCCAAAAATTAAAGATTAAGTGGCTATTTTAATTAAATGTTTGGCCAATAGCCTATTAAACAAGGATATGATCGTCCTGTAAGTGTAACAGCAGCAATTACCAGGCCTTTGGCTCCCTTTGTAGGCATTTGTAATAATATGTAATGTTGAAAAAAACAATAGATGCCATCACAAAATTTGTAATTATTTTACTGGTTATAATGGGACTTGTATTGGTTTTAATGGAAAGTGTAATGGACCCTGTTGGTCTCTACTGGTAATTGGTCACCTTCTATTGGTGGCTTGTTAAAACCAATAAATCCCAAAGGAATATGTCCCAAAACACACTACAGAAAACCATTTTTTTTAATGGTTTAAATGGTTAAAAGTTGATGGTTTGTAATGTTTGTAATGGTATTTGTGATTCATTTGTGATTGTATTAGGATTTTCTGTGATGGTTCTATTGTTTTTTTGTTTTTGTTTTTTTTCAGCAATGTTGCCTCATTGTTTTTATATAATGCATTTTAAGTCATTTTAAAGGCTGTTGTTGGCTTAGGTTTGTTTTTATAACAAAAAAAATAAATAATAATAATAATAATAATAATAATAATATTATATATATATATATATATATTATCTTAATATTTCTTTGTATATTATTATTTGAAGTAACAAAACCATGGTTAATTTGCGGTTACCATGGCTACAAGAACCATGATTTTTTTTTTTACTGTTAAAACCATGGCTAACTTTCGTAAGTGAACATGGAAACTCGGAGAGAATATTGGATGTGTTGGTGGTGGTGAAATTATTACCGACATTAAAACACGTTATTAACCTCAACACCCAAAAAAGTTTCACAGGATTATGAATGTAGCCTAACGTTACCTGAAAGTGATGCACGGGCTTCGTTTTCAGCCTTTTTTTTTTTGTTTGTTTTTTCTCTCTCTTTTCTTGGTGCCGGACTGCTGATGTCTTTTCACGGGCATAGTTGTCCATTGATTATGATCAATTGCATTCAGCCGCAAACATGAGGCGCGAGCGGGCGCGGATGCGGGAATGGCGTGTCACGTTTTTTGTATTATTTTAATTTTTTTTGTTTGTTTGTTTTTTTTTTTTGTTTTTTTTTTTTTTGTTTTTGAGCAGCTGGGATGGTGCCCCCCTGGGAGTTGGTGCCCTACGCAAACTGCGTACTCTGCGTATAGGGAGCAGCGGTACTGGGTTCAATCAACAGCTCCTGGCCTAATGCTCTCTCATGTCTTCCTGAGTTAGAGAAGACTGCCCCACACGAGAGAAAGAGTGAGCACGACTCTTTAATGGAGATCCCAGGCTCTGTAAAATAGGTACCTTTAAGTGTCTGCGCGCTTCCAAATAGTTGAGCGATTCTATCTCTTTGTCTGCCTCTGTGCAAACTTCTCCTCATCACAACGGAGCAGCGAGAGGTGCTGAGAAATCGAAAGCGATTTTGCTTTTCGCCTCAAAACCGCGGCGGCATTGACTCCACAGTCTCGGTCTGTATTTCACTCCGTCGACTCTGAGGACGCACTGATAAAGACAGGTGAGCGCTCTAGTGAGGCGTGAGATGCAAATTAAATCCCTCTTACAGCGAATCTGATTGAAGTCAGCCGAGGAGGTTGGAGGTAATGTTAAAATAGGGAAAAAACAAACGTCTGGAAGAGGACAGGCGAGGTAAAGCGAGTCGACGGAGTTGCGAGAGGTGATAACTTGTCGAGGATTCCTATACCTGCCACGAGCGCAGCTCTGCGTCCTCGGCTCGCACCGATGTGGCAGGTTCATCTAAAAAAAGCTGCATCGAATTGGTGGGAATTTCTGTCACCCGCTCCGCCGATTGGAATGGGACACGGTTCCCTCGGCGGGGTGCAGCTCAGAGAGAAAACCCCTCTTTAGTATCCGGGCAGGTGAATGGGAGATGGGCTCAGAACACACCTGGAGCTCTGCGGAGGTCAAAGCAGGACGGGCGACGCCGGTGTATCGTGAGATTCGGTCCATTTGAGCTGATTAGCGGATGCACAATTTGTTCGAATCATATATATATATATATATATATACACACACACACACATACATATATATATATATATATATATATATACACACACACACACACACACACATATATATATATATATATATATATATATATATATATATATATATATATATATATATATATATATTAGATGAGCCAACTGGAACGCTTACATAAAGGTACTGTGGCAGTACTTTTGGACATAGTGTTACTTTTTACACAGATTTTTGTTTTGGGGGCATTTACATGACACTTTTTATACATTTTGGCCGTTCTTTTGGGGGCCTGAAAATGCACACTTTTGAAAATCGGGTTTTAAAGTGCCTGTTTTTGAAAACGTTATCATCTCCATGTTTACTCCGTGAATTTGTGATGAAACTGTGATGTAATGCATATAATCATACTGTTGTTGATGAGCCAATTGACCTATCGGTAAGCCCCGCCCCCCTTAGTTACTGCAAACGGAGTTGCTCACTGTCTTACAATGACAGCTGCAGTGTGAAAACCCTGTCCCACCATGTTTTTTGCACAATTTTGGACACAGAAGGCCACCAAATGGGAAATATTCCATGGAGGGATTTATAAATTATTTAAAAATAAATACAGTGGGTAACTCGAAGCAAGGGTTTACAGATCACAGTGTAAGCGGGATAAGTATTATGGTCGGTCATCACGATCGCGGATGACAACATGCAGGATCAGCACTGTTCATGTATCTCAGGGTACGATTAAATTAATGTACATTTAACCAGTTTAACATGAAGAGACAGTGAAATGTAGACCTTCGTTTATGTGTTTTTGCCCTACACTGTACAAGACGCGAGAACAGTCCGCTATTTAGGTTTGTAGGTTAGCATAGACTCACTAACTTTAACGTTAGCTAGTTTTAGCCAGAGATACCTTGCTGAAGCACAAGATAACATTAACGTTCTGCTTGAGCAGATGAAAATTGTAACTTAATGAGTGTTTGACAACCAGAAAATGAACATTTTTGTCTTCATTTGTATTGGGGTTGAATACTTAGGGACATTTTGCTCTGTTTTGTTTGGATTCAGAAAATGTAATAAAATAAATTATATTTCCCATCCTTTCAGGATAGCAGGAATCAGTGTTACAAGTACCACAGGCACCTCATTTTTCCTTTTTTGAAGCATAAACCCCATAAAACCGATGCGAGCTCCGGATCTTACATTGTTTCTCAATGGCGCTGAAACCTAAAGATGTCCGAGTTCCGCTCCCCGTGCAACTGATACTCGACTGCCATTGGTTAGTCTGCGTTCGAGGGGAGGGGCTTACCGATAGGTCAATTGGAACACTCACATAAGGGTACTGCGGCACTACCTTTGGACATAGTGTTACTTTTTACACAGATTTTTGTTTTAGGGGGGATTTACGTGACACTGTTTTCACCTAAAACGGAAAATGTATGTATTTTGGGAGTTCATTTACACAACAACAGTCTTTTAGTGGCCTGAAAATGCACACTTTTGAAAAACGGGTTTCAAAGTGCACGTTTTTGAAAACGATACCATTATCGACGCTGAGTTTACTCCGCAAATTTGTGACGTAATGCATTTGCATATTGATGTTGATGAGCCAATTGGAACACTTACATAAAGGTACTGTGGCAGTACAATGGTATTGGACACAGTGTTAATTTTTACCACAGATTTTTGTTTTAGGGGGCATTTACATGACACCGTTTTCACCTAAAACAGAAAACTTTTTATGCATTTTGGCCGTTCATTTACACACCAACGGCGTTTTGGGGGCCTGAAAATGCACACTTTTGAAAAAACAGGTTTCAAAGTGCAAGTTTTTGAATACGATATCGTTATCGTCTCAGAGTTTACTCCGCAAATTTGTGACAAAACTGTGACATAATGCATAAGGATGTTAATTCAAATCATATTGTTGTAGATAAGCCAATTGGAATGCTTACGTAAAAGTACTGTGGCAGTACCATGCTATCAGATGCAGTGTCACTTTTTGCACATCTTTTTTTGTTGTTGTTGTTGTTGTTGTTGTTTTGGTTTTGTATTTTTATTGAAATAGCCTTTAATTTAATCAATATTTAGTTAATATGACATTCTTTCATTTTAGTTAATTTTACTCAGCTAAATGTAGTCAAATGTCAATTTATGGCCACATAAACACTGTAAAGTTTCAGGAGTGACAACTGCATTTAAATATGGGAGTGAATACACTAAATTACAGTTTTGTGTGTGTGTGCGGAACAGAACTCATTCTCGAAATTGAGATGATTGACACTGTTGTAACCATATATTAGCAACGATTTGCAGTCTTGCGTGTTTATTATCCACAATTTTTGACCAAATAAATATTTTGAAAAGTGTGCAAATAAAGGGTTGCCATGTCCACTAACTATAAGCAACACTACAATATTTTGGTATGTGGCTTATTTCTACGATAACTCGTTTGGATTTAAGTTTATTGTATATGCTGGTTCCTACAATGGACGGTGAACACTGCCGCAAAGATCATCGGTGCCCCTCTCCCCTCCATCCTGGACATTTTCCTTGCACGATGCTCCAGCAAGGCCTCCAGCATCGTGAAGGACCCCACCCACCCCTCCCACAACCTCTTCCAGCTCCTGCCATCAGGTAAAAGGTACCGGAGTATCAAAGCTTGCTCTGTCAGATTGCTCAACAGCTTTTTTCCCCAGGCTGTGAGAGCTCTTAACTCCAATCCCCCTGTCCCCCTCTGAAACCATGAACACCTCAGCCCCCAACTCATAAATAACTATTGACAATTTTCCTAAGTGCAATTCTGAGTGTGCTACACACTGGTGAGTGGGCTATACAAACCACCTGTAGTAACCCACTCATCCCACTATATGCACACTAGACACTTTCTATAAACACTCCCTGCTACAAAGACTCAATAAGATAATATATGTTTACTTGAGCATTGCACTACTAAATAATATGTTTACTTGAGCATTGCACTACTAAATCTTTTTGCACTATGTGCTGCTTCCCACAAAACCTCTCTTCTGAACAATTTAATGTACAAAATATATTTTTCTGCACATTTTCATGTACAAATATCTCTTTAGCACAATTTCATGTACAGTATTTATGTAAAGTTCTTGTACAGTCTCAGTTTGTGTATGTGTAGTCAGCTAGGTATAGTAGTTATAGTATTTATAGTATATGTATAGTCAGATGGTTAAACTGTTGTATAGCTCTATTGTTTTTCCAATATTTGCATTGTTGTATGTTTATCTTATGCTTAACTAGTATGTAGCACCGTGGTCCTGCGAGACACGACATTTCGTTCCACTATATGTCCACACATGTAGCAGAATGACAATAAAGCTCAACTTGAACTTGAACTTGGTTATTATTTGCGGTTTGTTATAGCAAAATCTGGCAACACTGAGTCAAGGCCTACCTCCTTGTTATTTCTTGCGCAACAACTCTGATACGTATTTAAATATATCATTAACAACTTTACAAGTTAGAATTTCTGTAAATACAGTTGTATCTACCTGAATTTCTGCCAGTGTAAATTCGGTTGTAGAATGTGGTTGTCACTCCCATAAATTACTGAACTGTGAGCGTACAGAAGAAAAAAGCACTAAAAGCTGAACTGACAACCAAATTTAGCTGCAGTGTGTACGTGGAATTTGTTAATGAAGTTTTTGTAAATCATTGCTTTCTGTGATACTCCAAGGTACTTTAAAAAATACCATGGTACATTTACATTTATGCATGTAGCAGACGCTTTTATCCAAAGCAAAAAAAAAAAAAAAAAAAAAAAAACAAACAATGCAATTTGTCAAAGAGCCAACAATATTCATAGTACACAATGCCAGCTTTATCAGACAGCAGAAATACAGCTGTTTCAGTCACAAATCATTTTAACAAAATTGAATCAACAGTGAATTGGATGATATTTGAAGTAACTGTGATATTTGGCCTTTTTCCATAAATATGCTGTATGAAGCTTTCATTGCATTATTGAAGCTGAACTAAAAATGTTTGTTTTCCTTTTCAGCAAATGAACTTGCATGTGTTTAGAGCTGAACTCTGATCTGTTTGTCGTGTATGAGGTTGAATCATTCACTGAAAAAGCTTCTGTAGCAAAAACATTTGCTTCTGAACTTAAGCTTTCATGTACCTGCTATTGTTTATGAGTTGATAATTGTTGTGCTGTCCTTATTGAAAAAGAAGTATACTTTATTATGGAAATAATATACTTGAAAGCAATATACTTGAATGCAAACAGAACAGAATGCTTTTTGGATACTTAACTACATGTAATTTGCAGTTGAATTATTTTAGTTTCCATTTGAAGTAAATTATTGTATAATAGTATAAAAATTCATATCAAATGCAATTAGTTGAGCTGAAGTGTGCATTTTGATCCACTATAGTTGAACCTCAGTTCATCTTTATATGCTATAATTACTTCTATTGTCTTTGAAATATGGCAGTAAATACTGCTGAATGCACTGACAAGCATTAATGATCAACTAAAATATACTTTAATATTTTAAACTAACATTTTATTATGTGCAAGTACAGTGTTTTGTGAATATACTTTTAAAATTTGAAGTACAGAGTACAATGAAGTGCACTTATTTTTCCCAAGCAGTCTTTTACAATGTACTTTTGTGTATAAAAAAAAACAGAAGGCCTTATTATGTTTCCTCATGTACACAAAGGAATTACCAAAACAAGCTTTCATCATGCAGTTTGTTGAACAATTTACTAAATTGCCCAACATAGCTTCACTCTTTGTCTCTATCAGCCTGTTTTGATGTCACCATTGTTTGCGGGCCCCATCTCATATTCCCTGGGGCCTTTAATATGTGCTATAAACTGAGGTATATATGCCATTGTAAGGGCCTCTTTTAAAGACAGTTTAAAGAAAAAGCAAGAGATTGTGTATATGTGGACTATGAGAAATAAATCCAATCTCTTTCTATATTTCTCTCTTTCCTTCATCTCTTTTTTTCTGCCTTTCTGCTCTGGCCTTGATGCATTGATTGTTCATGGACAAACTTCAGTCATCATCATCAGCCTTCAGCTGTTTCTCTCAGTACAGTCAAATCATGTGTATTATATGAATCTATTTTATTTTAAAACATTTGTTGCAGTGATTAGAAATCAACATAACACATATTTTCTTGCACGAAGTTCACAGAGATTTACCGCAGTAAACGGCACTAGTGTGCATTTTCCTGAGACCTTTACAATGAATTTATCATAAATGATGAGTAAAGCTGCTATGCTCAGAATTTCTGATGGCAACACAAACATTTTTCTCAAGGTAAAGTGGTGACCTTGCGATCCAAAGGGACGCCACAATGTTGCCTACAATTTATAAATAAATAAGAATAGCAAACTAAATAAATAAAACTGCTTAATAACTATACATAAAAAATAGGGAACAGTTTACTTGTGTTTGACTTTTGATTTTAAAAGGATTTCAGTTCGCATTCACCATTTTAGATTAAAAAAAATCAGTACTTGTAGTTAAAGTTACATTTTAAAATACACATAATCAGACTACAGTTACTTTTTTATGGATTACATGATTACATTTTATCCAATAATATTCAATAAATTATTCATAATTCATTGATTTCTCCCTAATTTCTCTTTCTCTTTTGTGGACATTCACACATAGACTAGTCATTAGTCAGGTGGCGACACAGCATTTGACCACTGGATTTATAAAAATAATTTCATGTTTAAGAAAGGTTTCAACATTGCATCAACTACTGTTGAACACATTCATTTTTATTTGAATTATCACTCTGTAGGTTTTTTTTTAACTATTATTATGTCTTTGGAAGGCTTTTGTCTTTCAAACTCATTAAAATGCACATATTCACGTTATTTCTTATTTACATGTAATGCAGGCATTCCAAAAAAATTTTGTCATCTAAACCTTATTCACCAAATATATTTACTTTAAGTACCCCTGAGATTTTAAAATAAATATTTCAATAATTAAGTGTCACATTTGCATGTTCACGTTTTTTAATTTTTATTTAATTTTTTTTTATTTTTATTTTGATTAATGGTCACATGATATGCAGGTAAATTTTATATATATATATATATATATATATATATATATATATATATATATATATATATATATATATATCTTTTTTAGTAAGTGTTTTTTTTTAATTCTTATTTTAAAACAAAGACATACAAAGACAGTTCACTCCTATACTTATGAATGGGAGAAACCACAATATGGAGGAATAGTCCCACCTTCTAAATGAAAGAGCCAAATTTCCCATAGAAACCTGAGGCTAGAACAGCCAATGCAAATTGGCTGGTCTAGCCTGAAAAATAAGCTTTTTAAACGCTATTTAAGCATAAGAAACAACATTCCTGGGGCAATTAATTTTAGTTTTTTGTTGCTGATTTGACATATGTAATTTAATTGTGAGTTCAGCGAGCAGTTTTTGAGATTTCAGGATTCCCCCATTCATTAAGATAGGACTTGGTCTTGTATGAGCTGCCCAGAGGCATTGCAAATATGATGGCCAAGTGAAGAGACTTTCCTTGAAAGTGGCTTTGTTTTAAAATGATTTATTTTAATAATTTTTTTTTTTTTTTGTGATTTAATTAATTGTTAGCTTTTCATTAAACTCAAACCCTGTGCAGTTACTTTACAAACCCTAGTTTGGGAAACCTTGATGTAATATAATGTTTAATGCACTTCCAAGTTGTAAATTACAATGAATGGAACATATTTACTTACTCTTTGCATTTTTTACATCATTATGGTACAATATTATCCTGTTTAAATCAATGTGTTAAACGGGTTAAGTCAAATGCAATCTAAAAGTAATCTAAAAGTAATCTGATTAAATTACCTAAAATGTGTAATGTAACAGATTACGTTACTGACTACAAATTTTGTCATGTAATCTGGAATCAGTAACGGATTACAATTTGTAAGTAATCTATCCAGCTCATATATATTATTTCCTGTAAGCAGATCTTTTTCCCAAATACTGATAATTAATTTAATTTAATTTAATTTAATAAATGTATTTTAATTTAATTTTGAATTTATTTATTTATTTTTCCCCCTATGGGCAGTCCTTCTTCCCCCTACAGATATATATGTATATTTATTTTATATTAAATTAAATTAAATTAAATTATTTATTTTATTTTATTTTATTTTATTTTCAGTATTACTTCCCCTTTTAGTGTCTTTGGTCATAGTGAAGGCCATGTTTGTCTGCTACTATTTTTTTTTTTTTACTCCTCATTTCAGGTTTACTGTCCTCTGACTCATGTGTGCGTGGCGTTTTCCGAGCGCAGAGGTCAGTAAGACAAATGGCTTCCTCTCATGAGGATCAGTGGTAGTGTTTGGTTGTGTTTTTCACCTCTGTAGGCAGCAAGCACAGCTCCTGCACCCTAAATAGAGCACTCGGTTTCAGAGGAGCGACAGTAGGCATTATGTGCTTTGTTATGAGGACGGATTTTCCTGCGTGTGTTTGTGCACCTAAGCTCACGCTCGAGGCTGACTGTGAGCTAACAGATGCCTGCCTGCAGCGGCGATGACAGGCTTTGAGACGGGGCTGAAGGGCTGCCTATAGAGCACTTTGCTCTCTGATAAGTGAGCCTGATGCCCAGACCTGCTTTACCAAGAATATCCTAGAGGGCAAACTACATAATAGACCTCCTGAGCTACTGTTATGTTATGTGTGACCGCCAGTGATGGGTGTAACTAGTTACTAAGTAATTAGTTACGTTAATTTAATTACTTTTCCCTTGAAAACGTAAAGTAAGGGATTACTCTTATTTTTTTTCTTTAATTTAATTACAGTTATTTCTTATAATTGAACTTAATACTGTGTATAGACTGTACAATATACAATACAATAGTGGATTTAACATCAAAATTTAAAGTCTAAACTTAAAATGCATGCTTTTTATGTGCCCTTCTCACTTTAAATACTTTGGTGAGTTAATAAGAATATTGGTAACACTTTAGTGTCCAATTCTCACTATTAACTAGTTGGTTACATGGAAACATGCACGGTACCGGAAGCTTTAAAACATGCTATAATTCGGCCGTTGTTAAAGAAACCAAACTTAGACTTAAATGTTTTGGCTAATTTTAGACCTGTTTCTAATTTGACTTTTATTTCAAAGATTTTAGAGAAGACAGTGTTTCAACAACTGCAGAGTTTTCTGGATAAAAATAAGGTATTCAAACTTTTTCAGTCAGATTTTAAAAAATATCATTCAACAAAGACTGCACTCCTGAAGGTTCTAAACGATGTGTTGATAGCTGCCGATTCTGGGAATTGTACCGTACTTGTGCTGCTATCTGAGTGCGGATTTTGATGCTATCCTTCTTGCTCGCTTGGAGCATTGGAGCATTGTGTTGATATCAAAGGAGCTGCCCTTGAATGGTTTAGATCATATCTTTCAAATAGTAAGTTTAGTGTTAATATTGGGGAATATTCGTCGGAGGCTGCTGTTCTATCTTGTGGTGTTCCACAGGGATCTATTTTAGCTCCCATTCTTTTCACGTTATATATGCTCCCATTAGGGTCTATCTTCAGGAAATATTGGTTGTCGTTCCACTGCTACAGTGGTGTGAAAAATTGTTTGCCCCCTTCCTGATTTTTTTAATTTTTTTGCATGTTTGTCACACTTTAATGTTTCAGATCATCAAACAAATTTAAATATTAATTAAAGATAACACAAGTAAACACAACATGCAGTTTTTAAATGAAGGTTTTTATTATGAAGGGAAAACAAAATCCAAACCCACATGGCCCTGTGTGAAAAAGTGCTTGCCCCCTAAACCTAATAACTGGTTGGGCCACCCTTACCAGCAACAACTGCAATCAAGCGTTTGCGATAACTTGCAATGAGTCTGTTACAGCGCTGTGGAGGAATTTTGGCCCACTCATCTTTGCAGAATTGTTGTAATTCAGCCACATTGGAGGGTTTTCGAGCATGAACCGCCTTTTTAAGGTCATGCCACAGCATCTCAATAGGATTCAGGTCAGGACTTTGACTAGGCCACTCCAAAGTCTTCATTTTGTTCTTCTTCAGCCATTCAGAGGTGGACTTGCTGGTGTGTTTTGGATCATTGTCCTGCTGCAGAACCCAAGTTCGCTTCAGCTTGAGGTCACGAACAGATGGCCGGACATTGTCCTTCAGGATTTTTTGGTAGACAGCAGAATTCATGGTTCCATTTATCACAGCAAGTCTTCCAGGTCCTGAAGCAGCAAAACAGCCCCAGACCATCACACTACCACCACCATATTTTACTGTTGATATGATGTTCTTTTTCTGAAATGCTGTGTTACTTTTACGCCAGATGTAATGGAACAAACACCTTCCAAAAAGTTCAACTTTTGTCTTGTCAATCCACAGAGTATTTCCCCAAAAGTCTTGGGGATCATCAAGATGTTTTCTGGTAAAACTGAGACGAGCCTTTATGTTCTTTTTGCTCAGCAGCGGTTTTCGTCTTGGAACTCTGCCATGCAGGCCATTTTTGCCCAGTCTCTTTCTTATGGTGGAGTCATGAACACTGACCTTAACTGAGGCAAGTGAGGCCTGCAGTTCTTTGGATGTTGTTCTGGGGTCTTTTGTGACCTCTTGGATGAGTCGTCGCTGCGCTCTTGGGGTAATTTTGGTCGGCCGGCTACTCCTGGGAAGGTTCACCGCTGTTCCTTGTTTTCGCCATTTGTGGATAATGGCTCTCACTGTGGTTCGCTGGAGTCTCAAAGCTTTAGAAATGGCTTTATAACCTTTTCCAGACTGATAGATCTCAATTACTTTCTTTCTCATTTGTTCCTGAATTTATTTGGATCTCAACATGATGTGTAGCTTTTGAGGATCTTTTGAGGATCAAACACTTTTTCACACAGGGCCATGTGAGTTTGGATTTTGTTTTCCCTTCATTTAAAAAAAAAAAAAAAAAAAAAAAAACCTTCATTTAAAAACTGCATGTTGTGTTTACTAGTGTTATATTTGATTAATATTTAAATTTGTTTGATCTGAAACATTAAAGTGTGACCTAATAAACCTAATACTGATGGGTTGAAAACACTTAGGGCCTGCCTATCTGACGTGAAAGATTGCCTATCTTTAAACTTTCTCAATTTTAATAAGAATAAAACTGAAATCATAGCTTTTGGCTCATCTGATTTTCCTAGTCAAATAACTCTAGGTGATTCAACACTTTCTGCAAAGCCTTGGCTAAAGAACTTGGGTTTTGTTTCGATGATGGTCTAAAATTTGACAAGCAGATAAACTCAGTGGTCAAATCCTGTTTTTTCCAGCTTCGTCTTTTAGCTAAAGTAAAACCTATATTATCTTTTAATAACTTTGAAATAATAATTCATGCATTTTTAATATCGAGGCTAGACTATTGTAATTCACTGTATTACCGGATTAGCCAATCAGCTTTATCCCAGTTACAGATGGTACAAAATGCGGCGGCATGACTTCTGACATGTACTTAAAAACGGGACCATATTACTCTATTGCTATGCTCTTTGCACTGGCTGCCTGTACGATACCGTGTTGATTTTAAAATTCTTCTCTTAGTATTTAAATATTTAAATGGCTTGGCCCTTCCTTACCTTTTGGATTTACTGACAGAACATTGCCCAGTTGTATCTCTCTGGTTGTCTAATCAGAGATTGCTACATATTCCGAAATCAAAGCTGAAAAGTAGGGGTGACCGTGCCTTCTTAGTAGCTGCTCTCAGATTGTGGAATGCACTACCCTCCAGTAATAGATTTGCTCCATCTATATCTGTTTTTAAATCTAGGCTAAAAACTTACCTGTTTGAACTGGCATATGGTCAGTGATGAAATGTATTGCACTGTGTGTTTTTGTTTTTATGATTTTCTTAATTAAGTTGGCTTGAGAAAGCCAACTTACTGAAATCCTATTTAAACGTCTTATTATTATTCTTCTGAGACTAAAATTATCAACTCTAACTCCTCCTAGAGCTTTAACTCTACAGACTCCAAACTCAGCCCAGATCTTCAGACTGATCTGAAGTTAGTTGCTATATCTTTTCTAACTGATCGGACTTACGGTTTTCATAAAAATGAAGATTAAAAATCATAAAAATCCCATAGACTTACATTGACGGAATGTTCAGATGGGCCAAGACTATTCAAACTCCAACTGTCAAAAATTCAAATCTAAACACACTGAAGCCCATTAGACTCAATCAGACTGCCCTTCTATGTACTATTTCTAACCCATTCAAACTCATTCAAACTCATCTATCTAATATTTCTCATCTATCTATCTATCTATCTATCTATCTTTCTATCTATCTATCTATCTATCTATCTATCTATCTATCTATCTATCTGACTATTTCTATCTATCTACAATCTGTCTATCTATCTATCTATCTATCTATCTATCTATCTATCTATCTATCTTTCTATCTATCTATCTATCTATCTATCTATCTATCTATCTATCTATCTATCTGCTAGCAACATGCTAGTAACTTGCTAATCATGATAGTAACATGCTAATCATGCTAGAAAAATGCTAGTAACATGCTAGTAACTTGCTTGTCATGCTAACAACATGCTAGTCATCCTAGAAACATGCTAACAACATGCTAATCATTCTAGAAACATGCTAGTAACTTGCTAATCATGCTAACAACATGCTAGTAACATGCTAATCATGCCAGAAATGTGCTAGCAACATGCTAGTAACATGCTAATCATGCTTTTAACATGCTAGTAACTTGCTAATCATGTTAACAACATGCTAGTGACACCCTAGCAACCACACGGGGTACCATAGCAACCGCATAGCAACACCTTAGCAACCACCCCAAGTACCCTAGTAACCGCATAGCAATATGCTAGTCACTTGCTAGTCATGCTAGCAAACATGCTTGTCACTTGCTAGTCATGCTAGCAACATGCTAGTAACTTGCTAGTCATGCTAGCAACATGCTAGTCACTTGCTAGTCATGCTAGCAACATGCTAGTCACTTGCTAGTCATGCTAGCAACATGCTAATCACTTGCTAGTCATGCTAACAACATGCTAGTCACTTGCTAATCATGCTAGTAACATGCGAGTCACTTGCTAGTCATGCTAGCAACATGCTAGTCACTTGCTAGTCATGCTGACAACATGCTATTCACTTGCTAATCATGCTAGTAACATGCTAGTAACTTGCTGACGACATGCTAACAACTTGCTAATCATGCTTGTTACATGTTAGTAACTTGCTAACGACATGCTAGAAACTTGCTAATCATGCTAGAAACATGCTAGTCACTTGCTAGTCATGCTAACAACATGCTATTCACTTGCAAGTCATGCTAGCAAAATGCTAGGAATATGCTAACAACATACTAGCAACTTGCTAATCATGCTGACAACATGCTACCAACTTGCTAATTGTGCTAACTTGCTAGTCATGCTAGCAAACATGCTAGTCACTTCCTAGTCATGCTAACAACATGCTAGTCACTTGCTAATCATGCTAGTAACATGCTAGTCACTTGCTAGTCATGCTAGCAACATGCTAGTCATTTGCTAGAAACCGCAAAAATCTGTTTATCTGTCTGTCTGTCTGTGACTGTTTTTCTGGTAAATTGTAAGGTTTTCAAAAATTTAAAACTTCAAACTTTAAAACTACTTTAAACTTCAAAATAGTTAAAACTGAAAACCTTCAAACTTTAAGCTTTGAAAACTACTTCAAACTTTCTGGCTAGGCTTTTTCAAGCCAACTTAAAGTTTGTCTACAAACTTTACTATCTAGTTATATATTGATATTTTTATTGTCTCTTGTATTGGTGTAAAGCACACTGGTCAACTGCTGTTGTGTTTAGTTGTGCTATAGAAATAAAATTGACTTCAAACTTTAACATTTAATCTGTTTTGATTGTAACTTTTTTGATTGTTACTCTTTGCAACTGTTTGTAAAATTTACTAGCACTTTCTGAGTGAAAACTGTTTCTACACCATTTTTTCAGTATATTATTGAGACACTTGTTGTTGTTGTTATTATTATTATTATTATTATTATTTATTTTAGTTAAACTTTTATTAATGTTGTTGTGTTTTTTGTAATTGTTATTATTTTTAAGCCTATATAGTTTTTATTGATCGTTTTCTTAGTATACATTGAGTTAACTTAAATGAGAATGAGACATTTAAAAGTTAATTTGGCAACTAAAATTTCATTATTTCAGATCAAGTTCATTTCAAATTCAAATTTCAGAACGATTTTTTATTGGTTTTAGTGTTAGTATATACCTATAATAACCCTCAAACTTGAAATTTTCAATGAGCCTTTAGATATATTGAAAAACTAATGTGGCGTCTACAGTGGAGGGCAAGACTTCCAGTGATTAACAACTTCAGTATTGGCATGTTCGTCACACAAAGCTATCATATGGATTGCAAAGACATGAAATATAGTGCACAGAGCACTTTTATAATACATTTATTATGCTTATATTTGTAATTTTGGAGCCTGACAGAAACCACACCCTTAAATTTCATTATGTGGAAAAGAGGAGCCAAGACATTGTTCAAAATATCTTCTTTTGTGCTGCACAGGTGAGTAAATCATAAATTTTATTTTGGGATGAACTTTTTTTTTTTTTTTGAAATAGTCACTTTTTAGCAACTGTTATCCTATATAATGATATATAGCCATGATGCATATGATCATCCAGATTTAGATGTAGCTATAATAGCAAAAAGCAACTGTAAAAGATATTTACACAAAGCATTACTTCAACCATCCACACTGCCTCCTTCCCAGAAGTCTGTGTTAAGCAGTTGGGCTAGTTTCTTAAAAAAAAATTAATATATTACTCATTACTAGTTACTCCTTTCAAAAGTAATATTATTACTTTACTTATTACTTTATGGCAACAGTAATTAGTTACACTACTAGTCACATTACTTTTCTTTCATGCCCCACACAGGTTGTAATTGTATATCTTCCCCATAAAATTCTTCTAAAATGTTGCTAACAATATATTTCTGTCTCATCATTTCACCAAAATCCACATTGGATCGCAGTCAGAAGTTATTACAAACACTCAGTGGTGATTAATAGTAACGTTTAAGTAAAAGTGTTGTATTAATCTCATTAAGTGTCATGTGCAGCTTGAAGCTAATTGTAGCTCTAATTTCTCTCTTGCTCATATACTATTATATTCCATGATATATTTTATCAAAAGAAATCATATAATTCATAAGAAAACGTTTCATTCTCTAAAAAGATCGTATGCAATTTATAGGGTTATCGGGATCAGAGGGATGCAATGCCAGAGTAAAGTAATGCCACAACTTACACATCAGTGTTCAGATTATCTTTTCTTCTGATTAAATCAATGTAATGGCAATATTTCCATCTGCTGAATGTAAACTTTTCCATATTGCAAGCTTGCCTGCTGCTCTGGTGATTCATGTGTTCATGAGTCATTATGAAAATAAATCTAGGAATTATTGGATTTTTGAATTGCAAATCAGTAGGGGTTGAGGCATCAGAAGTAATGGAAACACTTTAGTATAGAGACCAATTCTCACTATTAACTAGTTGCTTATTAGCATAACTATAATTAACATATTGGCTGTTTATTAGTACTTATAAAGCACATATTGCGTGACCATATTCTACATCCCTAATCCTACCCAATACCTAAATTTAACAACAACCTAACTATTAATAAGCAGCAAATTAGGAGTTTATTAGGGCAAAAGTCATGGTTTGTTAATAGTGAGAGTTGGACCTTAAATTAAAGTGTGACCAAAATAACTAAGTAACAAGCTGTTTTATGGATGGTAACTGTAATATTATTACTGAAATCTTATTAGTAATTAGTTGCACTACTAGTTACTGCAAAAAGTAATAGTATTACTCTAACTAGTTACTAGTAACTAGTCACTGCCCAACACTGGTGTTAAGTTACTATAACACCAACTCTATCAGTCAAAAGCTCCCAAGTTAGTGTGTTTCTTTATGTACTAGAGCCAAGTGTGGTAAAATGAGACGTTATCTGAGTGGAAAGTGCTAGAACTTCCCAGCATCTGCTCTCAATGATACTGAGTGACATCTCGCCCTTGCTTGTGTTTGCGAGCCGCGAGCGAATCAGAAGAACTGTCAGAGGCGTGCAGCAGCGGCCAAACACCGGCGATCTCGTCAAACGTCCCGCGCGTCACTCTCCACATCGCATCGCATACATCAGCGCTGACATTTCCCATGCAGTCTGCTTCTTGAGTTGCGTAAGCGCTGTAAAGTCGAGTTTCCTGAAGGGTGCGCGGCTCTAAACGAGGCCAGAGCGGGGGGAATGTGATGGGACTCCTGCTGAATGACCAATGAGCTGCTGCGGCTCGTTAGCGCTCCGCTGGGGAAGCCGCGGCTGATTGGCGATGCGGCGTCTGTCGGCGAGCTCCACACATAGCCCTCGGCAAACAGCGGAGCTCAGGGAGCCCCAGCAAGGACAATCAGAAGATGCGTTTGAGAGAGACGATCATTCATGAAATTAAATGATGGGCTGAGCGCCTCTCCTCAGCACTAGTTTGGGTAAAGCATCACATCATCAGCAACTCTCCTGAAAGTAAACATGAAATGCTGAAGTCAAAAGTTTGCATCCCGCTTGCAGAGTCTGCAAAATGTTAATTATTTGAGCAAAATAAGAGGGATCATACAAAATGCATGTTATTGTTTTTAGTACTGACCTGAATAAGATATTTTACATAAAAAACATTTAGTCCACAAGAGAAAATAATGGTTGAATTTATAAAAATGACTCTGTTCAAAAGGTTACATCCACTTGATTCTTAATATGTGTTGTTGCCTGAATGATCCACAGCTGTGTTTTTTTTTTTTTTTTTTTTCACCTCCCGGCTCTTAATTCATGTTTTTTCCTTCCGGAGCATCAGTGAGCATTTGAACCTTCTGTAATAAATGCATATGAGTCCCTCAGTTGGCCTCAGTGTGAAAAGATGGATCTCAAAATCATACAGTCATTGTTGGAAAGGGTTCAAATACACAAAAATGCTGAAAAAACCACAGAATTTGTGGGACCTGAAGGATTTTTCTGAAGAACAGCGGGCAGTTTAACTGTTCAGGGCAAACAAGGGACTCATGAACAACTATCACTAAACTAAACACACAGCTGTGGATCATGCAGGTAACAACACAGTATTAAGAATCAAGTGGATGTAAACTTTTGAGCGGAGTCATTTTTATAAATTCAGCTGTTATTTTCTCTTGTGGACTATATGCAAATGTATTTTATGTGAAATATCTTATTTAAGTCAGTACTAAATAATAAAGAAAACAAATAACATGCATTTTGTATCATCCCTCTTATTTTAGTAAAATAATTTTACAGATTCTGCAAGGTGTACGTAAACTTTTGACTTCAACTGTAAGTCCATCACAACAAACTCACACGCACATTCATCTGAAAAAACACAGAAAGTGATGAGCGGTGAGCTTGTGAGCTTGTGAGGAGGTCAAATAAAGCAATAAGCCACTGGAAGATGTGAGTGCCTTATAATGATTGTATCATGGGGAGTATATAGTGCTGTAAAACCCTGTTAGCCATGGTAAAGTCACTGTAATGCATGGGCTTGGGTGGCTTATTGCTTTCATACAGCAGTATGATAGAAGGAGCCAATTGTTTCTTATACCTTAACAGTACACTTTAGATTAGGGAACACTTAGATTAGAGTTTTCCCAGAACAAACTCCTGGTTTGCTGCTTATTAATGGTTAGTCAGGTAGTTGTTTAATTTAAGGGATCTAGAATATGATCGTGCAGAATAAGACATCAATATGTGCTAATAAACAGCCAATATGCTAGTAATATGCATACTAAGAAGCAACAAGTTAATGGTGAGAATTGTTTTTTTTTTTTTTTTTTTTAATTATTATTATTATTATTATTATTATTTTTAAATGAAGTGTTACCACCCTAACCTACCCTAAGCCTAAATATTTACATATTAATAACATTTGAAGAAAAAAAAAATAATAAGTTTTTGTTCATTAACTTTATAAATATAGAATGTACAGTCAAAGGAATGCACTTTTATTTATGAGATGTAATTATGGTCATTAACTAAAGTGCCTCATCCAATCAGAATTTATTGAACTATTACGAAGCAAAAGTAGGCCTGCTAAAACATATTCATGCAATATACCACATTTTCTGTGTGTAAATGTGTTTCTATGAAGGAAATATAAAATACAAATGTAATCTTTATATTTTACTTTACATCGTTTTAGATGCTATTTAGATTTAGAATTGATTTTTATATTTTCCATTTCATTTTAGTTTTAGATAGTTTTAATATTTTTTTTCAATTGTTGCTTTTTTTTAAAGTCTATACCTTTTTCATTCATTTTTTTAAAAAAAAAAATCTGTTTTAGTTATTTTAGTACATTTTAAGTGTTTTGATTAAACAACATTTCAATAAAATAATTTAAATATTTATGTGATATATTTAAATGATATATACATACATATATATATATATATATATATATATATATATATATATATATATATATATATATATATAATTTCAGTTAACTATTAGTAACAACTTCTCTTTTTATGGTTTTAGTTTTAGTTAATTATAATAATCCTGCTATGGTGTGAAATGAAAAGAAACCAAAATTGCAAATAGGAAGCTTCTCAAATGTAAGTAGAGTCCTGACACTTTCAAATACTCCTACTCTTTACACAGTTATTATGTTTATATTAATTTTATATTTATATTATACCAAAAAAAAAAAAAAAAAAACAGTACACAGAATCTCTTGGATTATAATTTGCAACTAGACGGATGTACTGTTACTTCCTCTACAGTCAAAGATCTGGGTGTTATATTAGACAGCAACTTGTCTTTTGAAAATCATATTTCCCATGTTACAAAAACAGCATTCTTCCATCTTAGAAACATTGCCAAGCTACGAAACATGTTACCTGTTTCTGATGCAGAAAAGCTAGTTCATGCATTCATGACCTCTAGAATGGACTATTGTAATGCACTGCTAGCTGGTTGTCCTGCATCTTCAATAAACAAGCTACAGGTAGTCCAAAATACAGCGGCTAGAGTCCTTACCAGGTCAAGAAAATATGATCATATTACCCCAATTTTACAGTCTCTGCACTGGCTACCTCTTAAGTTCCGTATCAGTTACAAAATATTATTACTTACCTATAAGGCCCTTAATGGTTTAGCTCCTGCGTACCTAACTAGTCTTCTACAACGCTACAATCCATCACGCTCCCTAAGGTCACAAAACTCTGGACTTTTGGTAGTACCTAGGATAACAAAGTCAACTAAAGGAGGTAGAGCTTTTTCACATTTAGCTCCCAAACTCTGGAATAGCCTTCCTGATAACGTTCGGGGTTCAGACACACTCTCGCTGTTTAAATCTAGATTAAAGACACATCTCTTTAGCCAAGCATTCTTCTAATGCATCTCATAATCTTGTACTGCAGTTATATCTGATCAAACACACATTATTCTTTAGCTTAGGTTGAACAAATCATTTGTGCTTGGATGGAACAGCAGCTATACTAATTATGTCTCTATTTGTTTCTCTTTTTCTGCCACGGGATTAACATTAATTACACAAGTTTCAGTCTGGATCCAACACTTAAATGATCTGAGATGACCAAACACCTGAGAAGAGATGATGCCAACCCTCAGACAACATACAGAATTACCAAATTTCGCCATAAGTTAAATATATTAAGTTTCTACAATATATAAATATTGTAGAAACTTAATTTCCTGTAAAGCTGCTTTGCAACAATTTGTTTCGTGAAAAGCGCTATACAAATAAACTTGAATGTAATTGAATTGAAGTATATACTCAAGTGATAAATGTACAAAGTAATTTCCAAACATTCTCATAACTGAACAGAAGAAGATCTTCCACAGGTCTCTCTGTGTGGCCTCTGTGTTGCTCTATTGTGAGTTTCCAGGGTCTTCACTACACCACTGTGCCACCTTGTGGAGAGGAGAATCACAGTTTTCCAAATGCAAGAAGAATTTGGCTTCATATGACTCGTACATGTGTACATGTGCAGTTCCTGTCCAGTAGTGAACTCTGTCTGTGACGGACGGATGGCTATTCTGACAAAGAAACCGGCCGAGGGTTAGAACGCCTCAATCGACCGACTGGGTCTCTCAAGTTTTGGTTTATGAGGAAAAAAATAAATCCTTCTTATATCCTCACACACAAACAGAGACACAGCAGCCAAATACTGCCTCGTCTAATAAAAAGATACTTGATCTTGAAGTATCAAATAACTGGGGTGTGATGGCTCAATGCTGTGTAAACAGAAGTGGTCAAATAAACCCCCAAGGGCCGCGTTCTTCTTCTTCTTTATTCTTCTCTCTCTTTATTCCCTCGCCCTCTCTCTGTAGTACCACATTACCCGAGTGATTTCCTCTGGAGGTACACCTGTGAAAGCATGAGCGTACGGCCCTGCTAGAAAAATATTGCGTTCTATAAAACTTCTCCATAATCGGGCCAGGTGCAATAAATCCAGGACAGAAATATTAAGTGGGGCTGATATTTCCTTGGCCTCTCTCCAGCTCGGCTAGTAAAAACCGGCAGTCAGAATGACCTTAGAGTTAAAGAATCATTATCATCGTGGCTGGACAGCCGCTCTTGTATGTCGACAATTCTTACGAATGCGCTCCGTTATCGATGTTCATTAGACGTCAAATTACGCTAAACAGGGCTGTAAAGGTGGTTAAGAGAGTTTGCGATGATCTATGACTTTTATATTGTAAGGACATCTTTCTGTGCAATGCAACCGCTCCTCCAAGCCTACACGCTTAGATCTGAGAGAACAATGCCACATCAGCCTCCACCTACACACACAGACCCACACACACACACACACACACTGACCTTACACGTGAATACACACACACACACGCACATACACAGCGCTACACACATTGGTTTTACGTATAAGCGAATTCAAGCACCTGGAGCATTATAGATAATCTTATTTCACAGATACGCAGAGCACATTGCCTTTAGGACACATTTGCTTTTGTAAACGGAGAATTCACCCATCACATTCTTCACAGCAGTAGATCAATAGCCCTTAATTAAGCCACATCTAAATGCATAATAAACTCATAACTAGATCTGCATTTCCTGAAGGGAATATCAGCCATTGCAAGGCAGGAAAAGAATAAGTTTCTATAGGTAAGTTTAGATTTCAGGCTGTTGAAGAACAGAGATGGCCAATCAGAATTTTGTATGCAAACTCATGTGAGGGAGCTGACCAATCAGGATGCATATGCAAATATGATGAGTTCACATTTCTGGACTTCTGAAATGATCTGCAAAACTGTTTGAATTGAGTCATTACACAAAGTGGTTTGGGTTTAATTAGTTGCGGAAATTTATGGGGAAGAAAAAATACAAAGAAATAAGAGGAAAGTCAATAAGGCGCTCTGAAAACACACAGCTAAACATATGTTTGAAGCCAAATGTGCACATTGTATTAATGTGCTGAGTTTATGAAGGGGAAAATGTTTTATTGATCAAAGAGGAAGACACAAAAGGGAATATTTTACTCAGAATCATTTTCTCAATTTGTTGGAGCCTGTGAGTGATGAACGAATATAGCATTACAGTAACCCTCCCATCAGGGGTCCGAATACAACCTGAGATTTATTTACAAAAGATTCACTAATTTTGTTTTGTTTTCCAGTAAAAATATCTGGTAGCACTTTAGATTAGGGAGCACTGTTAACTAGTTGCTTATTAGCATGAGTATTAGTAGCACATTGGCTGTTTATTAGTACTTATAAAGCACATCCATGACCACATTCTACATCTCACAATTCTAAACATAACTACTACAACAACCACCTTACTATCAATAAACAGCAAATTAGGAGTTTATTAATAGTTTATAGTGAATAAGTGTTCCCTAATCTAAAGTGTAACCAAATATTTAAATATCTTTAAAACGAGAAACACATTCTTAAGACATAAAATACATAAAATGTTAAGACATTTTAAGACATAACATCTTGAAGAAAAAAAACAACAACAAATTAAGTTCTTCAAGATCAAGAAATTCAGTATTATTTCCAGTATTATTGTCAAAATTATTTATATTTAAAAATATTATCCACAATTTACTGAAACCTTTGGTTGCACTTAATTTTAAGGTGTCCATGATACAGTGTAATTATACTGTACATTTAGGTACTGAGTAATATTAACTACGTGCATTTACTATATGGTTAGGGTTTGGCTTAGGGTTACTTGCATGTAATTATGCATAATGTATTGTTATTATAATAGTAAGTACATGCAACATGTAACAAGGACACCTTAAAATGAAGTTTTACCAAACTTTTCTAAAATATTTATTTGTAGAGAACATATCTTTATATATCATGCCATCATTTAATTGTTAGAAGTGCTTAAAACAGGAAAATAGAAAATAGAAAATTCAAAATGGAAAACAAGTATTAGTATCTAGTGCAATTTTGCAGTATTTGATGATGATAAAACATTTTCATGAAAAACTGCAACATTTTTTGCTGTCTGGAAAGGTATTTATGACATATATTGGGTGAAGGGTTATAGGCACCTATAAATAAAATGGAGGGCTTTGAATAAACAGAAGAAGAGAGAGACATAAAAGAGATACAGTGTGAAACTCACTACTGTCTCTTTAAACCTCATAGTCCCTCCCCCCTCCCCCCCAGAGTCAGAGAGAGAGCCGTCTTCACTAGCAGCCAAAGCCTGTCCATAAACTCCAGCCTCTTCCCCCCTCCATCTGGCAGGAGGGACCGAGAGAGAGAGAAAAGAGAGGAGAAGAGTGTGTATCCACAGGGTTTCAGATTGGAGGTAAAGGCAGCATCCCTCTCTCAGTCAGAGGCTGTCGTCACGGCGACAGGAGGTGTCTGTTTCCACGGCCGCGAGACGGAATGCGAGGCGGAAACGGTCGCCGCAGCAACAAGAGCATCAGAGGACTTCCAGGATTCCAGGAGAAGACGAGGGGCTTGAAAAGAGGGGAACCAATCTTCAATTCGCCACCTCCTCCCTCCTCCTCCTCCTCCTCCTCCACTTCTGCTTCACTTTCTCTCTGAAGGACAGCTCTGAATGAACCCTCCTTCTGACGGTGGGCGAGTGTGCCTGGACGGACGCTGAAAGGAAAGACATAAAAGAGTGGGATTGTGTGTGGGAACGGGAGAGAAGTGGGGTTGATCGGCTGACTGGCGCCGCGACAAAACGAGAAAGATGAGCCGAAAACTGTATTCCCGTCTTTCCTCGGAAGGAAGGAAAGGCAAACCTGCACGCACTTTCTTCCACTGACCAGGGGAGAGGTGAGAGCGAGAAAGAGTGCCAGAGACTGCTGTCTTATGAAGTGTATTTCAACAGAGGCTGGTGGGATTCAATTTGGTGAGCGTGTTCATTTGTATCTGTTCTTCTTGGTCTCTCTTTGCTGTTCGGATTTTGTGTAGTACACTGAAAGATATTTTACCAGGATGAGAGATGTTACCAGATAAACAGAGAAATTGCTCTCCTTCCTGTCTTTCCAGGTGTTGCCAGATTGTCTCTTCTGGCAGTGGCTTGAAGGGTCAAGTTATTCTCTTCCAATTCTTTCTGGAGCAAAAAACATGGAATTTACCTTCTCGGATGGCTTTTGAAGAAAGTCTGGATTTCACCTGGAAACTAGATTGAGATCCGTCTTTTAACGAAATGGGTGAGAAATGTCTCTCTGACCCAGAGGAAAGGATGCGCCATTCTGTGGGGGATTACTTGTGAAACGTTCATCACAATACTTATTGTAAGTGTAGTTGCAATTTTGGCAATTGCTCTGAAAGCATTACGTTCCAGACGCGCAAGGACAAACACATCTATACACACACACACGCTTTTTGGCTGAATTAACATCCCTTCTCTCTCGTTTTCTTCCAGATACAGTTCAAGGAAAGCTAACATTGGAATATTTCACCTTTTTTACTCCAAACACAAGAGAAAAGACAAACGTTGCAATCTAAAATAAAGCAGCACTTCGGTCTTTTGTAAAAGAAGTGCATCTTTGGGAGTTTCCTTTTTCTTCTTGGATTTTACGTGGATCAGTGTGACCCTCTTGCTATGTCTTCATGGAACAGAAGAATTTTTCACCATAGACAGCCGCTTTCCGTCCAAAGTTACCCCTAAGGACTCCACACGCACGCTAGGGTGAAATGAGCCACACTTTTTCTTGCACATTTCGCTTCCTCATCCTGGAGTTCGGTGTGGATCTAACAGCCTAAGCGTCCTTCGATGATTCCAACACCTTCCGTTCCATCCCCAAGATGCTCCGCTGTACACAGCAAGAGGAGGCTTGACCCCAGACCCAGCGAGGTCTCTCGGCTGCCCAGGCGTATTTAAGATGTTGAACCCTTCCCGCGTGGCCCGAGCCCCAGATCGGATCAGTAGCACTGCGGCTCCCGGAGGCCCCAGACATGGATCGTGGCCCTCAGCGCTCCACACATTGGCCCGTGAGCAGCCTGTGAAGGATGTCCCAGAGCGGAGCTCCAGCCCGGGAACCCTCTGAGACCCCCAGCCAGAGAGAACAGATCCGCAGCCACATGAAGATGGTGATCAAGCAGCTGGAAGGCATCCTCAAGGAGCTGAAAGATGTGGCACACGAACTGCGGGAGGTAAGGTTTGCTTGCCTTCTACTTGGTTTGGACTGCAGGTGACAGGTTTCTCCAGCAGGAGATAACTAATGAATGTTTTCCAGTTTGGACTGGCAGGTGGAAGCAGTGCCAGGGAGTCAATGTCATCTCATTACACTAAGAAACCAAAGCGAGCGGCCTTAACCTGAGAATATGGGAACCAAAGAAAGGGGGTTACCTCTTTTATCCAAAAGCGAGGTGCACTTTTCCAGTGCGTGAATCTGTTGCGATGCCAAATGTGACCCTGGACCACAAAACCAGTCATATGGGTCAATTTTTTGAAATTGAGACTGATGTATGGTTTGCTAGGATAGGACTATTTGAAAATCTGGAATCTGAGGGTGCAAAATAATCAAAATATTGAGAAAATCGCCTTTAAAGTTGTCCAAATGAAGTTCTTAGAAATGGATATTACTAATCAAAAATTAAGTTTTGATATATTTATGGTAATAAATTTACAAAATATTTTCATGGAACATGATCTTTACTTAATATCCTAATGTTTTTTGCATAAAAGAAAAATTGATTATTTTCACCCATACAATGTATTTTTGGCTATTGCTACAAATATAGCCTAAACGTGCTACTTAAGACTGGTTTTGTGCTCCAGGGTCACAAATGATGGCGTGAACAGATATAGAGTGAGAAAAATAGAAAGGGAGCACAAAAGTGAGAGGCAGAGAAGAAGGGAAAGAGGTGTGCAAGGTAGGAGTCGAGCTTGGCAATGCAATAGTTATGTAAGCACTTTGTTATCGGCTGGATTTCTACTGTATTCTACCAACTGCCATGGTTACAAGATGAAAAGATTCCTCTCTCTCTGTGTGTGTGTGTTCTTCGCTCTGTGTTTCTGAGTGAGCTGACGATGGCATAGAAAAAAGACAAGTGTGTGTCTGCGTCAATGTCACATTTCAGCTGAATAGATTCATGTGCAAGAAACTGTTGAAAAGCGAACCGATCTGCCCATGCACGAGAGAAAATAATGAATTCTTTCACTTCTCTCCCTCTCCATATGGACTTTAAATATTTCAGTTCACTCTGGCTAGCACACCAGCTAAAATTTGCCCTGCCCGAACCATCCGTCATCCCTCGAGCTCCTTGGGCACTGGCATCTGTTCCCCTCCAGATTAGCCCATCCAATTCACACTTCCAGACTACAGCAGAACTACACCCTCGAGTCGCTCCCTCATGATTGATGAAGTGGGAATAATGCACGCTCTGGCTATTTATAAACACCAGGACTCTCTAAACAGCTCTGCGCCCACACTACATATGGATCGGGCTAAAAATAAAGTCAAAAACTCAGAGACGAGTGTGTGTTCTGTGTGAACGCCGACCAGTGTGTGTTGGGATGACTGTAGAGCTTTACATTAAGGATTATTGATGATCAGTCCAGAGGAAGATGTGTAGATGGCGAATGTGGGATAAAATCTTTAATTCTTTTGGCTGTTTTAGAGGACTAACTGATGGATGACACTCAATGCTGAATGATACTTCAGGGATGCGCAATAATGGGGTCACATCAACGTAATGAGACTGCAGACTCTGCCTGAGTGTGTGAGAGAGGTTTTGCCAACATTGTGAAAACTGAATGTCCCCATAAGGACTGTAAAACCTGAAGCCACATACATTTTTTGGGGATATGAAGTGGTCCTTAAGAGGAAAATGGCTTCGTAAACATACAACATAACATCTTAATTAAGCTATTCAAATGTAGAATGGTTTCTCCAAGGCTTAGGGAGTAGAAAATAACAGTAGCTCTGTATAAAAGCAGTAGATGTCAATGTGTTTGTTGTACTGACACATCAGCAGGTACAGGTAGTTTTGCTTTTCTTCCCATCAGATCAAAACGGTTACAGTTAAACCATATCTACCCCTCACAAGCCGCAGAAAACTGATGCTCTTGGTGTTTGAGAGCGTATGTCTGTGTGTGTTCGAGTATATGTGTGTTCATACTCTTTAACCCTATTTGACTTCAAAGTACTGCAAGTTTGTGCTGAGATGGAAAAGACTTACGTAACTCCACCAGTAACTTACATAAAACGGCACAAACAGCTCTGAATTAGTCATCAGTTCTGTCATTCTGCAGGAATTTAGCATCTCACACGAGTCTGAAGTCTTTTCGCATCTCCTCCCATCCACTCAAACTCGAATTCAACCCTCCAAGCTTTTGTTGCTGCACTTTTTAATTAATGCTAACCGCCGCAGGCTAAGATCATCCTTGCAAACAAACGCTGTGGGAAATGCTGTCATTCTCTTTCCTCCGACGTTCGAGTAGGAGACGTAGTGTAAATAAAAAGAATGATTTTGATGGGTTGCATTAAAAATAAAGGCAGCAATGCATTTTGTCTTTTTTGAAGGGAGCAGCATTGGAGCAATAGATGAAGTAAGACAAGACTGAAGGAAAAAGTTTTCCTAAATTAGAGTTGAACTTAAATTATAGCCAAACTTGACAGCTAGTGATCACCGTTTGACATTTTGATAATAGCTAATAAGTTTGATAAAAAGGTCATGCGAGTTTGGAGCGACTTGATGGGCAGATGATGACTTAACTGGAATGACCCAATTTAGATGTGTCAATGGTGATTTCTGCCACAGCGTTTTGAACAAAAACTCTTTTTTCTCACCATAACTGTGCAGTTAAATATTAGGTACAATAAGGTTCATGTTCACGTCAAAACAAGATTTTTTTGCAGCAATCTAGTCAGTGTTATTTCAGTATTATTGAGATACTATTATAGTTTTTATGAATAATTTGAACCAGTTTTATATTTTTCATTTCAATTTTAGTAACACTTTTTTAGTAGTTTCTGTTGTTTTATATGCATGTATAGTTTTATTAATTTTATTTCATTTCATTTGATTTATTTATTCATTTTTTTAGCTATTTCAGTATATCAAGTTAAACTAAACTGAAAGGAGAAAAGTTGCTGAAATAGTTTGTATATTTTATTTTATTTCAGTTAACATTTATATTTATTTCAAGTGGTTTTAGTTTCTGCTTTAGTTTTAATTAACTTTAACAACCCTGATCTAGCTTTCATTTCTACATATACTAATAGAGTTTTTATAGTTCTAGCTGAATAAATTAAAAATAATGTATTATAAATGAACATTATCAACAATTTTATATATTGGCGCTAACCTACATTAATAAATGCTCTTAATATGTAGTGTGTTTGTTATTTCATTTGTTTACAAATGTTAACAAAGTTAACCTAATAGCGATATTTTTTTAATAATGTTTCTTTTTATGTTTCAATTTTAGTTTCAGTTCTATTTTTAATTAATAATTGTAACCCTGATCTAGGTCAGCATTTATTTCTAAATATATTAATGCATCTATTTATATGTTTCTAGTTGAATAAATTAAATATAATGTATTATAAATGCACATTATCAACAATTTTATATATTCACATTAACCCAGATTAATAAATGCTTTTAAAATGTAGTATATTTGTTGTTTCTTTAATTGACTAATTATATCAATATTTATTTATTGATTGATTGATTGATTGATTGATGCAGTATATTATCATTGAATAATTTTGTATAGGCGTGCCACTTCTGGTGCTTACCTTGATAAATTTAAGGCACTTACTGGTATCCTCAAGCAGGCTTTTAACTGTAAATCAGCAGGTTTGATCCCACTTAGAGGTGATCCATTAACTATAGACCCTGTTTCTGTTCTACTGCCATTGTGTGCTTGAGCAAACCACTTAACCCATAGCTGCTCCAAAGGGACTCATTGAAACTGCCCTACTGTAAATTGATTTGCATTAAACATCTATATGTATTAAGCACATCATATCATTCACAATATTGTTATAAGATCACACATGCAAGAGTTTTATTGGCCTTTGTTTAAGCGTAGCATTATCAAACAGACAGCGCTCCCCCTGGAGTCAGCTAGTAGTTGCGCTGAATTTGATGATCAATATATTTCATTAATGAGTCGATTCACTGCCGCTGTCCTCAGCGAGCCGTTCGGCTTCTGAATTCTCTGCGGCGCGGAGAGCAACATGCAAAAACCATCGATAACATAAACACTCCTATTACGGTTAAACGCCCTAGATGCATAACGGGCCCACACAGGACATCTATGGATTGTCAGAAAATACAAGTGCTTGAAATTAAGTGTCAGAAGAGAGTGAAAAAAGCGCCAATCTTTCTAGGGAGGAACGAAAGAGAGCGAGGAAGTCGACAGAGACAGAAAGACACAATACGGAGAGGAGACTTGTGTCTCACAGCATGTAATGAGAGGGACGAGGTGTCATTTGGACAAAGAGTACTTATCTTTGCTCCAGTGCAGTGTCTGCAGCTTGGTTAAGTGTCTGTGCCTGAGCTCAGTAATTTGAGAGATTGCTTTATCACACAGAAGCAGAGGCTGTGATGCAACGGAAAACATGGCTTCCTGAAAGTTGAGATTTCAGACCAAACGCCTCGGCCTCTTCTAATGTCCTCGCTAAAATAATAATGAGACGACTCATTAAAGGAATCCTTTGCCCCAAAATGGACATTCTGTCATCATTATTTCACACTGGAGTCATTCAAAACACTTCTTTCTTCATTTAAAACACCAAAGTAGGGATTTTCTAGAATGCACTGTTTTTTCATGTCATGCAATTATGATGAATTAGGAATGAAGCGTTCAAGCTTCAAAAAGCATGAAAAAGCACCATATATATTGATTTTTTTATTTTTTTATTTTTCTATACATATCAATTCTAAATATTTAAAATGGTTTCAGTATTCATGTTCTTCAGGATTGATACACTGGTACCAGCTGCGCTTTATTTTCATTTACATGCGAGCAGAAAGCAGCTCGGTTCGCAGTAAATTCTGCAAACTCCATCTTTGCATGTGCTGCGAGATGCACTTGGGAACACAATGTGCGTCAGTTGTTCTTTATTTTCATCATTTGCATAATTTCCAACTTTTTTGTGAACAGATGATTACAGCGTTTCTGTAAGTTTGTAATGAGAAGCGTTTGTACACCTGCTGTCATACACACTTAAAAGGTTTTCCTGCAGTTTTCAGAGAAAATAAAATGTTTTTTTTTTATTATTTTTCTTTTGTTTTTTTTCTATTCTACAGTCAGCTAATTAAACCAGTTTTAGTCAACTAAAAATTTGCCACATTTTAGTCATGCTGCATAATGGTTAAACTGATTATTACAATTGTTTTGCTCAAAATTATAGTTGTGATTATTGATCATGACTGTTGTCATTTGAGAAATTACATCAGAATTATTGCAATTTCACCCATACGCACAAATTAAGAGAATGTCAACTGATACAAATGCATTCATTTAATCTAATCTAGTTTCCTGTTTTATTATATTCCTTAGATAATCAGTTGTATCACAAAATAATATATTTCAGCCTTAGAAATAATAGTGATATAATAATAACAGCAACAACAACAAGAAAGCTACTTGAAATTGCAGTATTGTGACAATACTAATGTATATTAGTCTGAATTATTCTTCATGAATCTTACTGATTTGGCATTTGAATTCAACTCGCAGATTCAGTTAGTAGATCAATGGAAGGAAAGATTAAAAATGAAAGACAACTTTACTTTGATCTGATTGTGACACAAACATGACCCTAGAAGTCTTGTGAGTTTCTGGACTATTTTTATGATATCTTTGTGGTACTTATTTGTCCTTTTTGAAGCTTGAAAGCTCTAGTCATCATCATAAGTCATATGTGTTTGGATTGACATAAGGGTGAATAAATGGTGACAGAATTCTCATTCTTAGGTGAACTATTCCTGTCAACATGATTATGTTGCATATGCACCCAATATCTGTTCCCAACAGATGCAACGGACATGTTGGATCCTTGTAGAGATCTATAGCACTTTTAAGGCACAATCAAGCCAAAGGAGTCAGTAAATGACTTCACTGAAGCTCCGCTGATCAAACAGCATCAGTCCCATCTGTAAAGACAGTGCCGCAGGCTAATTCCTCTTCAATGCCACACACAGCCTGTACAGTTGAAAAGTGGCTTTACAGTAACAGTATGTCAGCGGTTAAAGTCAAAACCCATTTCACTTTTCTAATCTGACATATATATGAAACAGGATATTTAACGAGAGAAGATGTAGGACATGACTTGATTTTATCCATCTGGAATCGATTGTGAAATGTTGCGTAACAAGCAGGGTTTCTGATGTCAGCTGAAAATGAAAGTCAGCTCAGACCCAGCAAGTTATTATTTTTTGATAAAAGATAATAAGTTTTGATAAAGTAAATCCACTCAGTTTTGATTTTATGTTTACTTTAAATACAATACATAAATAACAGCAAAGTCCCAGCAGTACAACTCAAAAAGTGCAAAAACGCATTTATGACCTTAAAAAGCTACTGTATTTCTTTCTTGACTATTCAGATTTATTTTTGCTGTTTAGCAACATTGATTTAGTCCAGGATTATTGTAGTTAACCAAAACTAAAGCCAAAACCATAAAAAAAGAATAAAAAATTACTTTAAAAATAAATGTTAATTGAAATAAAATTAAATATATAAACATTTTAAATCTTTTAATTTGACATGAATTACTAAAACTAATATTAAATAAACTAAAATGTAATTGAAATCTATAAATAAATAAACAAAAACAAAAACACACAACTAAAATTAAAGTCAGAACATAATATAAAAATAAAATCTAATTCAAAATATTAACAAAACTATAATGGTATATCACTGATACTGTAATAACACTGATTTAGTCATATTAAATATATTTTTTCGTCTTTAACTTCAATAAAAGCAGTATATTTAGATGTGTCCACATGAAGCACATTTTTAGCACAGAAATGACAAGCGTCACATTTTATTCTGTTCCAGCGAGGAATCGAGCATCTGAAAACAGATACACAGCATTAGACAGAGAGAGAGAGAGAGAGAGAGAGATGAGTGATGAGAGGAGAGATATTGGCAGTGATGAAGTGTGCGACAGACAGAGAGAGTGTGACAGGATCAGTGGAAACCGCAGGGGGGCTTAAACCCCGAATCAAAGGCTGCTGCGCTCTCGCTGGGACTGTTTACTCTGTCTGCCCCTGACAGGACCGTATCCGCTAGAGGCGCTGCGATCGGACAAATTCCTGCAGATTCATCAGATCCCACAATGATTTCTTCAGAAGACAACTTTAGATTGATTCAGAACCAAAAGCAGATGTTCTTGGTCACAACCCAAACCTTAACTTCACTCGATGTGTAGTGCTAATGACTATAATGATTTGATTTCATTAGTTGACAGGGCAACAAAGATTATGGTTGAGCGTTTTTTGAATACCCAAACTTTTACTCTCAAAAATCAAGTTTTGCTTTTTCATCACTTAGTGTCATTGTGCATCATAAATATTAACTTAATCGCAAACTTAAGATGTTTCATACTTTATGACAGGATTTCCCAAAATGTGGTTTGCAAACTTGATTTTTTGAGTTCACGAGAAGCTAATAAAAAAATTAATAAAATGTCATATTAAAATAAATCAGTGGGGCTGCACTGTTTTTTTTTTTTTCCTTAACTCTTAAATATTTTATTTTTTTATTTTTTTATTTTTTTAAGTTTTAAAGTTTTTCACAGTAAATGCTGCTTCTCACCAACTCTATAAACACTGTGCATCTGAAATTGCAATGTGCGCTAGATTCACTTTATTTCCATATAAATTTCAACATTTGTGGACGTAAGTTTCTAGCATTTCGCAAATACTCTGCTAAAATAAAAGCTTGAGTGTTTGTGGGTTGCATTTCTCACCTATTGGTTACAATCAGCCACAGCCGAAGACAGAAGCAACTGAAATGTTCTTCGTGAGTCACACGTGAATAAAACTGTGCTCTCGTTCGTCAGAGAACATCTGTTTATGTTATCCATCAATATGGACTGACAATTAGCTGTCGTCTCTTGCTCTTAGCTCTTCAGCTTTATTGTGACTTGATGAGACTTGAACATTTTGCTCTAAAATGTAAATTTAGTAAATGTATTTTGTAGGCTAACTGAGACTTGTCATAGTACTTGCATATCATTGCTCTTTTGTTGGTTTTGATTGCTTCTATTGTCCTCATTTGTATGTTGCTTTGGATAATAGCGTCTGCTAAATGACTGAATGTAATGTAAATGTAAATTACACACAACCATATCAAAAAATCTAATTTTGAATCTGTTATATTTATTTTTTAAAGACATGTGTCAGTAACTATATAGTGAGTGTGTAATTTATGTTGTAGAGCAAAACATTTGAGTATCATCAAGTTATGCTTACTATTTTACTCATAAATTGAAAAACCAAATTATAAAGGCATCTGGTGTTCAGAGCTGGGTAGATTACTTACAAATTATAGTCTGATTCCAAATTACATGACAAAAACTGTAATTAGTAACATAATCCATTACATTACACATTGTAGGTAATACAATCAGACTACTTTTTCATTACTTTTAGATTACTTTTGACCCATTTATCACATTGATTTAAACAGGATACAAAGAGTAAGAAAGTATACTCCATTCATTATAATTAACGACATGAAGTGCATTGAACATAACATTATGTCAAGATTTCCCAAACTGGGGTTCGTAAAGGAACTGCAGGGGTTTGTGAGTTTAATGAAAAACAAATAATTAATTAAAACGTAAAAATGTCAAAATAAAATAATTTTAAAATAATATCAATCAAAATAAAAGTTACAAAAAAAGAAAAAAAAAAAAAAGTTATGTTTACCTGCATATCATGTGACCACTAATTAATGCCAGAGAACCGTTAACATGCAAATGCGATACTTAATTATTAAAACATTTATGTTAAAATATCAGGGGTACTTTAAGTAAATATATTAAGTGAAAGAGATTCAGATGACAAAAAAAAAAAAAATAAATAAATAAATTCCCTGCATTACATGTAAATAAGAAATAATGTGAATTTGTGTATTTTAATGTGTTTGAAAGACAAAAGCCTTCAAAAGACAAAGCAATACATGATTAAATAACCCACTGAGTGATAATTCAAATAAAAGTTAATGTGTTCATCAGTAGTTGTTGCAATGTTACAACACTTTTTAAACCAGAAATGATTTCTGTAAATCCAATGGTCAAATGCTGACTGGTTTTTATGTGAATGTCCACAAAACTGGAAAACTTTCTGAGTGCATATACAGTAAGCGGTATGCTATTTCAGAAAGGAACGTTTAAAAGATAAAAAAAAAAAGAGGAATTAGGGCGAATCAACAAATTATGAAGAATTTATTGCTATTGTGTGAAAATATATATAATCATGTATTCAAAAAAAGTAACACTAGTCTGATTATGAGTATTTTAAAATGTAATGTAATCGAATTAAAAGTACTTTTTTTTTTTTTTTGCATCTGATTAGCAGAATCAGAATCAGAAGAGCTGTATTACCAAGTATGTCTACACACACAAGGAATTTGACTTGACGACAAGAGCTTCCAGTGCAGAAGAGAGTACACACATACTGCAAACATACATGATAGTGCAGACATACAGTACATACACTGTAAAAAATGACCGTGATTTTAACAGTAAAAAACTGTGAAAATGCTACAGTAAAAACCTGTTAAATGGTTAAAGCTAAGTTCCCCTAATATATACGGTGAAAAACTGTAATAGACATTTCAGACAATTTTACGGTGAAATACCATTTTTGGAAGTGAAAAATAATGTAAAATTTACAGGGAAAAACTGTAAATTGACATTCCCAGAATTCCCTGCGTTGCATCTCAAATTTTGTTTGAATTTGATGTTTTTTCTTTGAAATAACTGTTTCTTAGTTGTTTTTTTTTCTTATCCGTTATGTTTATTAGGGTTGTATGTTACATCTAATGTTGTTAAATTAATGTTTATTGCATATTTCAGTTTAATGAGTCTCACCAGGATGGTGTTAAGTGTTTGTGTGAATGATACTGTGCACCTTCTAAATATGTTATTATTTAAAAGCTGCTTGTGATGGGCTTTGGTTCATCATGTGACTTTCTCATCATCACCTGCATTTGGTGGTTATCAGTGCATTACAAAGGTACAAAACAGATTTCAGTACTTCAATAGGTTGGTATATTAACATTATATCAGTTAATTAAATTACGGTATTTAACTGTAAGTTTAAGTTAAAACCGTAAAAAACCCTAAAAACCTAAAATGTTGCTGCCGTATTTTTTATGGTAGAATTCCTGCAACCACAGCTCCCATTTTTTTTACCGTAAATTTTACAGAATTTTTTTTTTTTTTTTTTTACAGTGTAGGAATAACACAGTAGGGATGGAATAAAACACTAATATAAGGGGGGGGGGAGAGAAACAGAAATTAAAAAATGTACTATATAGAGAAATAGAAGTATAGGAGAAAAAAAAGTGTAATTGTTTAAATAAATGTGCAGATATGCTATTTACAAAGTGTGCAGATTACAAGTGTACACATTTTACAAGTGTACACATTTTGGACTCATAAATATGTCAGTTGTGATGAACAATGTATAATTACGAAAGTTTTATTTGTTCAGGCTGAATATAGCCTGTATGTAATCTAGATTACATGTAATCAGTTACTCCCCAGCTGATATAGTTATTGTTGTACTTAAACGTGTGAAAGGGCCTTCAGTCAGTGGTTTCTAACCCTCAAACCCGTTACTCGCTCTGAAAGAGACGAACCTGTTTGCTGGTTCTCGTTGGATGGCCATTCTCGTCCATCTCGTCCCCAGCGGGCAGCACAGACTCAATTTGCTGGAGATTACGGGAGGCTTTGGTGAAGCCAGGAGCCTGTTAGCGGTCGCTCTCACTCGCTGTGGATTGGCCAAGCTGGGCAGGATAAATCAGCCTCGCGGTCAGGTCAGAAAGCAAAGCATCCAGCCAAACCCTGGCTCTGTCTGTCCGTCTTACTTTCAAAGACCCATTTCCATTTTCTCTTGACCTCAATTCCTTCGCTCAAATTAATTTCTTAAATTAATGAGTGTCACCTCAGGAAGGAGTGCATCAGCCAGTCTTCAGAGAGAGATGTTGCGCTCGATAGTGTCGATGACGAAGCAGTGATTTATTATCTCAGTCTGATTTCAGCAGCCTGGTTGGAAAGGTTTTTGGGTGAAAACTGACCAAACGCTGTGAGCATCCAGCTTCATTACAGCCTTCTCCAGACTCTTCAAGGTGGTATTGAGCGTCTCATCATGCTGCTGAAAGCCATGGATTACCTCCCACTTTGGCTCACACCACGTCCTCCATCTTTAGTGGCTATTAGAGGCTTCTGGATGCTGAGATTTTCAGTTCAGTTAAGAAAGGAATAGTTCACTTAAAAATTAAATTTGTGTCATCACTTATTCTCATGTCGATTCCAAGCCTGTATGCATTAATACTTTTTCAGTAAAACCCAAGAGTAGAACATTTTGAGGAAACAAAAAAACACTGAAAAGAGCAAAAATGACAATAATGCGGCACCACATAAAAAATGCATAATCTGTAAATGGTAAAATATAAATAAAAAAATATATAACTTTGTTTCAAGCCTAAAACAGCTGTAAAAAAAAAAAAAAAATCATGATTTAAACATATTTACATCTTAAAAAATGCGCACATTTTAACAGAATTAAGGGAAGAAATTTATAGTTATAAGGTTCGTATTTATGCTTTTATATCCTCCAAAAACTGGCCTCATTGCACGTGCTTTACTGCAACCTTGATTAACCACCACAAGTTTTTGCTTTATATTAAAGAAAATTATTGTTTGTGCTATAATCAACATTATGCCACAAATTCTATACATTAAGCGTAACTTGTATTGAACATTGAAACTTTTTATGGCACTTTTATTGTGTTTTTGTCTTTTTTGGAGCTTCATTCTGATTTCAATACAGGTTAAGCTCATTCAATTCTATTTGTCTCAAATTGCTGATTAACTTCCACTTATAAAAATGTGGTTTACAGTGAGTAACTTACAATGGAAGTGAATGGGGCCAATCTGTAAATGTTAAAATATTAATATACAAAATGTAAATAAATAATTACTTACTATTATTTTCTGTGCACAACAACATTAAACCATAAAACAACTGTATATTAATGATTTAAACACTTTACAGCTCAAAAATGCATCTTTTTAACAGAATTAATGTAAATGCTTTTATAGTTATAAGGTTCACATTTCTGTGTTTATATCAAAAATTGGCCTTATTTTAAGAAAATTATATGATCAACATTATGCCAGAAATCCTACAGATTAAGCTTAAATTGCATTGAACCTTTAAAGCTTTAAAATTAAGCTTAACGTGCATTTTTATGGCACTTTTAATATATTTTTGTCCTTTTTAGAGCTCCATAGCCACTGCTCATTGACCTGTGGCTTTGAAACGACATTAAGGTGACTGAACAATGGCATAGTTTTTATTTTTAGGTTAACTATTCCTGACGTAATACCCCTATATTGTATTCACAATGAAGTTTGTTGTGAAATGATGCAATCCTTTCCCAGAGATTTCAGGGTTTATTTTCTGAAACTCTTGTTTTACATGAGTGCTTATAAAAATGTGCCGGCGAAATCTGCCAGCGTCTTTGGAGCTTCAGCTTTTGCCTTATTAAACAGGACCTCAGACGTACAGTAGAGAATAGCAATGCATAGTCACATTTCCTCATGCACTGAGAGCGATAACACTTCGTCTGTCATTGCTCTTTCTCTCTTGCGCCGTTCAGGCTGAGGATGGCATGTGAAAACAGCTCTGATGGGCGTGCATGGGACAGACGCATCTTTATGCTATTAATTAAACCACTGGGCTGAACTTAATGGGGTGAGAAATGGCAGACTGACTCTTTACATGGGCTAATTGTTTTTCAAGCATGCTTAGCACACAGAGAGCCACAAATGTTTTTATCAGCCTTAACTACAACAGGGTCTGAATGCATAATGGGATCCGGAGAGCAACGGTGTTTTTCAGACCGTAATCTCCGAGCATCCATCACATACGACGTGCATGACTGTATACGGGATGTCCTTGAAAATAACACACTTTCTTGAAACAAGCATCCGTCTCGGCGCTGCGATATTACAGTGTGACCCAGTTTGCAATGATCTCATAATGTAGCTGCTGATAGAATGAACTGTAATAACCAGAGCTTAAGCAGCAGGGCACAGGCAGCCTTTAACCTTTAAAGCCTCTCAATCGGCTGTTCCAGTCTTTTATTACATCTGTGCGAAGCAAAAGAGGTGGACGAGATTAATGTGCTCTACATGGATGTTTTGGACCAATTTGTGGTCATGGGAGGTTGAGTCGTGAAACAGCGGGTTTCCAGTTTTATATCAGTGTTGAGGGCATTTTAAATGAGTGACTTTCGAACATTGGTTTGGAAAAGCATGTTGAACAATTACGATCCTCCACTGGCTTGTGCTGGATTTCTTCAGTCCACTCTTTTGAGCCTGCATTAAAAGTCTGGCATCCAAAATCCCTATTTAAAAATGAAAATAAAAAATGGTTTAAATTGAAATCAAAGTGATGTTATGATGTCAAATGGAAGAAAAAAAATGTTTTAGGTCATTGATCAGACGTAAGCAAAATTGTGACATGGGCATGTCAACAAAAGGTCAGATGTTCTTGTTTCCAAGCACAAAAGTAGGAAGTGCTTTGTTTTGCCATTGTATAACTTAGCTCGATGTTTAATAATAATTAAAAGAAGAAATTGACTCATTAATATCTAGAATTATTATTATTATTATTATTATTATTATTATTATTATTATTATTATTATTATAGAACAATGCAGTTTAGTATCATTTGTTCTGCAGGAGCCACATGAGAAGCAGCTCTTCTGTTCTCTGTTGTGAATGGATCTCTTACAGTATACCTGTAACACATGGCTGAGAGCGTCAGCTTGTTCGTCCGGCGGCTGTGGTCCAGCTGACCCTGTGTGCATGACGTCCGTCACTGTCTCTGGATCACAGGTGTCAGCTTCAGGCAGAGCGTGATGAAAGAGATGCTGACCAGAGCCAAGATTAATTATTCAAGCTGCACCGCAGAGAGCGAAAATTCACACTATTAGACTTTCTGCTTAGAAATGTTCCAGAAAGAGGCATGTGCTTTAGACATGGCACCATGGTAATACTGTGGTATTCTTTGATTTACAGTATTTTACAGTAATAAACATTGATTTGAGTTGTCAGGTTCAATTTAATTTAATTTAACAAAACAAAAACAGGGCAAAACTATATTGCCTTTGCGTTGCTATTTTTATTTGACATTTATTAAAATAAAGAAAAAAAATACAAAAGTATTGCTTATAATTAATCATAAAGACAAAAGGGATCAGGTTAACAGATAAAAAAAATCATTAAGATCATTAGGTAAATTAAAATTGTATTGATCATAAATGCATAAATGTACAATTGTTTATTAATTAAGTACAGTATTTTACAGTAAAAAAGCTGAAAATGTTGATTTGAGTAGTGTTTAAATTTTTAATGTTTTATTTAAAACTATAAAAATTGCGAATAATAATAGCAAAGCAAAACGTATGTTTGTATGTTGGTATTTTTATTTGCTATTTTTTATTTCATAATGAAATGGAAAGAAAAAAGACAAAAATTACAGTATAATTATCATTATCATCATAAAGAAAGACAAAATTGATAAGATTAAATAATAAAAATGAATTACATTCCTTGAATGAAAATGTTAGTGAAAATAAATGCATTAATGTAAAATTATTATTGATGAAGTACAGTATTTTACAGTAAAAAGCAGAACATGTTGATTTGAATGGTCAGATTGAATATTAATTAGGGTTTTTTTACAACTATAAAAAAAAAACTGTGCTATTGTGCTGCTATTTTTATTTGCTGTTTTTATTATTTTATTTTATTTTATTTTTTAATTAAAGGAAAGAAAAAAACACAAAATGACAGCATAATTTAATATAATTAATTAAAGAACAACAAAAGGGATAAGATTAAGAAATAGAAAGAAGTTCATTAGGTGAATGAAAATGTTAATTTTAATAAATGCATAAATATACATTTGTTTATTGATGAAGTACACTATTTTACAATAAAAGCATACAATGTTGATTTGAGGGGTCAAATTCTTTCTTTTTTTCTTCTTTTTTTTTTTTTACAAAACTACGAATGAAATTAGCTAAACAAAAACGGTGACTGAAAATTAAAAATATTGATTATAATGAATACATGAATGTAAAACTGTTACTGATGAAGACACAGACTCTCCTGCGTGTAAAATGAAAAAAAAAATATACAGACTTTAAAATATGTCAGCAGTAAATATTGCTAAACATCACTACTTGCTCTGACTTGTGCTGACATCTGTTTGAGCGGATGAGTTTTCCAGTCGTGTTACTCTCGCCGTCTGCTGATCTTCAGGTGACGAGCGAAACGCTTCTGTCCTCGACTCAACCGTGAGTCACCAGATCCGTCAGCAGCTCTGACAGCATACTAATTCACTGAAAATGAGACAGATTCCTTTCTGAACTTGACTGTCAAACGTCCTGTGAGGCTGATAATTACACAACGGAAAAAAAAAAAATAATAAAATAAAATAAATAAAAAATACACTATCAACTCACTTAACATCTGTCAAAAGTCAATACTGCAGTCAGTGTTTCTACAAGCGCAGTCTGAAAATAGTCAAGCCAGTTTGCACAATTTTTATTATGAAAACTACTGCAATCTTCAGGATAGAGCAGAAAGATGAAGCTTTTTCATTGAGTTGGCCAAAGAGTGTTGTAGACTAACCTATAAATGTGCTCTTTATTAGTAGTAAGTGGCCAATAAAGCTTGACCAGTGGATAATTATTGACTTTTCAATAATTTCATTTTGTGCATTTGCTTTTTTGGAGTTTTTGTTATATATAAATATATATATTATTATTTTATTTTACATTTGAGTAAAATATTTGAGTAAAATAAATACTTAAATACAGAAAACTGCTGTTGCATGCTTAATTTACAGATTTTTTTTCTTTAATATGTATTAAATATTTAATATTTAATTGCATATAAAATGTGTTTATTTATTTATTTATTTATTTATTTATTTATTTATATGTCATTTTTGTTATATAATTCAATATTTAAATATTTTTTTATTTTACATTTGAATAAAATAAATACTTTAAAAATATGGAAAACTGCTGTTACATGCTCAGTTTACAGATTTATTATTATTATTATTATTATTATTATTATTATTATTATTATTATTTTATTTTTTATTATTTTTATTTTTTTGCTTTAATATGTATTAAATATTTAATATTTAATTGCATGGAAAGTGTATTTATTCATTTATTCATTTATTCATTCATTCATTCATCCATCCATTCATTCATTCATTCATTCATTCATTCATTCATTCATTCATTCATTCATTCATTTATTTATTTAAATGTAATAATATTAGCTTCAATGTTTGACCATTCCTGTAGATTGACCATCAGAACAAGATCATCCATTTGACTCACAGGGAGTGAACTGATGAAATGTGTAGATAGATTGGCTAAAAGAGGCAAACGAGTAAATAGATCATCTTCAGCTGCTGTAGTTTCTGTTTTAGAAAGAAAGATTTCAGCGTGAGCCGCTGGTGGGTTTAGGCGACACCAGCGACCGAGCCGTGGTCTCATTAATTGCTATAAATTCATCCCCTTTGACCCTTCAGTCAGTCTGTGATTCTGTATGCATGTCACTCGTCCAGAAGCAATTAAACGACTAATGGGCAAAGCCAGTAATTCCTGAGCTCGTTTGACTAAAAGCCTGGGCCGTGACAATAAGTGAAATGGTGGATGACTGCGACCTTCGGCTGAAATCCAAGGTCTAAATATTAATGAAGGGATTGAAACTGTATCAGTTAAACTATATCGGTGTAGTTTTAGGGAGCTGAATGGACTAAAATCATTATTATGTTTATACTTTTTAAAAGTTATTTCAGGTACTTGATTTTGTATCATCAAATAACGAGAAATATTAGATTAATATAAGATTTTGCATTGTTTTATAGTTCACTGATCAGATGTGAGCATAATAATAATAATAATAATAATAATAATAATAGTAATAATAATAAAATATGTATTAGTATATTTATGGTGATAGTAATACTACTACTACTACTACTACTACTACTACTAATAATAATATTTTTATTAGTAGTAGTATATTAACATAATAATATAATGTAATATAATAATAATATTAAATATAATAATATTGACATTATTATTATTATTATTATTATTAGTATTATTATTATTATTATTGCTGTTGTTGTTGTTAAGTTAATAATAATAATAATAATAATAATAATGTTATTAGTGACATTATTAAAAATTATTATTATTATTATTATTATTATTATTATTATTATTATTATTATTGCTGTTGTTGTTGTTAAGTTAATAATAATAATAATAATAATAATAATAATAATAATAATAATGTTATTAGTGACATTATTAAAAATTATTATTATTATTATTATTATTATTATTATTATTATTATTTAAAAAAAAACACTAAAATTGTCATCACAGCACAAAAATAATTTCTATCTGAAGTGATTTTATGTAGCTACTATATATTTAACTTATATTCATCAGTTCTGATGTGTAAACTGCCGTACAGCTGGTTATTATCAGTGACTTTGAGCTCTATTAAAGCATGAGCTTTACTGCTGTTTGTCAGTGTAATGGCTTGTGAACTTTGGAAACATGAAGCCTTCGGTGTCTGAATGTGATTTAGTGCAGTATTAACACACTCTGTCCTATAGAGAATTCTGTGTCCTGTGATGTGTTCACATTTGCCAATTAACGGAAGTGTGTCTTAATAAGCTTTGATGTATGCCACAACATTATCTCACCCGACTGCTATGTAAATTACAGAAACGTCTTGCTACTTAACATATCAGTCCAAAAAGATCAATGTTCTTCTCTCCACTCAACAGAAATGCTCTCGCTCTAGAAATGTCAGTACAGACTATTGTCTTAAGCAAACTAGGTTTTTTTTCTTCAGTTTTTGATTTGTTTTAGGCTACAGCCTCATTAGCGGCCTGTGATTGCTGGCTTACTGTTGGCTGAGATGTGTTCAGCATTAGAAGCCGCTTCTGAAGACGGGATTTGTTTATGTTCTTGACAAACGGTTGCAGCATTGCTGCTGATGTTTCTTTTGATCTTCTGTTTCTCAGAGTTTGAAGCTTTAGTCAATGTTCTGCTCATATTTCACTCGGGCTGATGATCGTTTAGAAAGCAGATGAGATGAGAAACCAGAACCATCATCAGCTCACAGAGGAACAGAAGATTTCCTGCAGAAACCATATGAAAGTTTTCACCACATTCAGAATGATGTCAGTAGATTAAAAATCTTGTTTTTCTTTTTTATTTTCTTTCTTTATTTTTCTTGTGATTTATTGTAATTTTATTGTATTTTATTGTTTACATTTATTTATTTACGTATTTATTTATTTACTGTGTAAAAGTTGAGAAGCATTTTGCTAAATCACATTACAGTATTACATATTCATTATATATTTTTTTCTTAATCTGTTGTCTTAAGTATATGAATAAATCTGTCAAGTTTTTATTATAATGTAAATGTTTATATTTCAACAACCAATTAAACTAATTATTTCATTAAAAGTTAATATAAAGACTTCATTATCTGCATTTTTAATGCTTATATACAACTGTTTTATTTGAGTTTTAATTTCTAAATAAATATAATTAATAAATATATAAATGTTTATTAATAAATAAATAAATAAATATTATTAATATTTGTAATATTTATAAATATTATTATAAATCATTATCAATATTATTAATAATAATATCAATCATTAATATTATTAATATTATTAATAAACTTTATGTTTGGCTTTGGTTTTTTGGCTAAATGAAAACTGTCCTTAAAAGGTAACTGGTACATGTAATGCCATTAAACTAATTTCTTTGGTAGCCCTAAAAATGATTTACCTCAACTAATATACAGAAGCAAAGAAGTCAAATTTAAATTTATTAAGGGATTAAATTATATTTATTTTCAAACTCATTATGAAATATTATCAAAAATATTAAATGTGATACTGCAAAGAAAAGCTGTTGTTTCAATAATTCAAGTTTTGAATAAATACTAATAAATAAATGCATACTTTTATATTTTAAATAAATGTTTATACTATATTAAATTCTACTAAATATGTATGTAATAATTATTAAATATTTTAGATTAAATAGGTTTAACATATGTGTATTATTATTACTGTTTATTTATATAATTAGTGTATTATTTGGTTCAGATGGATGCTGGGACTCTGTAGCTGCTGTGCTAATTCATTTGAAATGTGAATTATCGAGTCTGTTTGAGAAAGTCTATCACAGGTGCTGTACCTCTCCATAAAGCGGTGTGGTGTTCGGTCTGAACACCAGCGTGTCGTGGATGTGTCTCCAACACTTTTCTGCAGCAGCACTAATTGATGCCTCCGGCGGAGGAAAACAAAATGTGTCTGTGTTTCTGACAGCTCAGTAAGAGCCTGCCGCTCTTAAAGACGCACCTGCAGAGAGTTTCACCCTGACGGAAGATTTCGCCCGAGCGGACAGGCCAGGGACACAAACACTCACTAAATTAAACTGCTGCAATATAATGGCCTTGTTTACTGTAACTGTACAAGAGGAAATACATGTTCTCTCTGTAAGAATAGCCAGACAGCAGACTGTAAATACACAAAATCACTGCACTTTCCAGTGCTTTAACAATACCATTTGGATCTGTGGTTTAACTGTTAATATGCATTAAAGACTCCAGACTAAGTGTTTTCAAGCAAGAGGATGTCTGGGAGAAACTTTGAGTAAAAGAAAAAAGCGATTTGTACTAGAGATTTCAAAGTTACAGTAGTGTGTATATATATATATATACAGTCAAACCAAAAATTACTCAGACAGCAGAAATAATTTTTTATATTTTTTACTAGTGGGTGCAGGACACTATAGTTCATTTATGTAAGTGAGGACAGCAAAATAAAGTAAACTGTGACACATTATACCCAACAATTCTTCATACAGTGGACTACCAGTAAAACTGATACAAATTCAGGACCAAAAATTTGATTTGACACTTTGACATGACGATGTTTTGTTACATACCTTTCTATCAAAGTTATCTGACATTATCAAGATGAATTTGTTCTGACACAGTTTAACTCTTGAGTTATTGTCATATTTTATTAACATTTTCTAAACCATAGTGAATAAACTATGATAACGTGAGAAATTTTGAAGGCGTATGAATAAATTTTGGTTTGACAATAATTCATTTGTGATTATCAAGATGAATATATATATATATATATATATACAGTGCCTTGCGAAAGTATTCAAACCCCTTCATTTTTTTTTCACGTTTTATGTTGCAGCCTTATGTTAAACTGCATTAAATTACTTTTTTTTCACATCGATCTATACTCCATACACCATATTGACAAAGCAAAAACAGAATTGTCACAACTTTGTAAATTTATAAAAAATAAAAAGTCTGAAATAAGTACATTGCATAAGTATTACAACTCTTAACTCAGTACTTAGCTGAAGCACCTTTACAGCCTCCAGTCTTTTTTTGTTTGATGCAACAAGCTTTGCTCATCAGCATTTGGTAATTATCTGCTATTCTTCTCCTCATCTCTTCACCTCTCAAGCTCTGTCAGGTTGGATGGGGGGCAGATGCACATTTTCAGGTTTCTCCAGAAATATTTGATTGGGTTCAAGCTCAGGCTGTGGCTGGGTCACTCAAGGACATTCACAGAGTTGTCTATAAACCACTCTTGCTGTGTGTTTAGGGTCATTGTCCTGTTGGAAGGTGAACCTTCTGCCCAGTCTGAGGTTCTGAATGCTCTGGACTGGGTTTTCATTAAGGCTATCTCAATATTTTGGTGCATTGAGCTTCTCTTCTACTCTGATGAGTCCCTCAGTCCCTGCCGCTGAAAAACAGCTCCACAGCATGAGACTGATATCAGCACACTTTACTTTTGGGATGCTACTCTGCAGGTGATGAGCAGAGCTGGTTTGCTTCAAACATGATGCTTGGAATTGAGGATCATCAGACCAGAGAATCTTGTCTCTGAGTCTAAGGGTCCTTTAGGTGCTTATTTCAAGTGAGTTTTTGTGTGTCTTCACTGAGGAGAAGATTGAGTCTTGCCACACCAGCATAAAGACACTGTGTATATATATATATATATATATATATATATATATATATATATATATACATCTAACATTACACTATTTTTTTAGATTACTATTTAATTTTTATTTGATATAATTTTAACACATTTTTATTTATTACAATTATTTAATATAATTTTAATTTTTATTTAATATAATTTTATGTAATTATAATTTTTATTTTATAGTATCACATTTAATATTTTTCTCATATACAGTTTGTTTATATATTATTATTTTATATTTTATTATTTTTGATTTCAATATGTAAACAGGATATCTATCTATCTGTCTATCTATCTATCCATCCATCCATCCATCCATCCATCCATCCATCCATCCATTATTTTTCTGTATGTTTTATATTATTATTGTGTAATTTTTACTTTAGATTTATTATGCAATTTTGAAAACAACAGGTTTCTTTATAGTATCACATTTAATATTTTTCTCACGCAGTGTAAATGAGTTTAAAAATAGCTGCCATTTACAGCTGCCATTATGTGGATGGAGGCCTCCATATCTCCACTGTCTCCAGTAATAAAAAAAAAGCTAAAACCCTCAAAATGATAATCAAAACAATCAGATATGCCCACACACATCCATTTGTCATTGTTGGCCACCCGAAGTGCTGATTGGCTCCTGGAGCTCGCGGACACCTCGCTCTAATGCTGCAAGATTTGATTGACAGCTGGCAATATCGGCCAGCAGCGTCCTCAAGGTTGCTTTGACTTTGAGTTTGTGGTGCGTGGATATTCGTTTAGCGACGGCGGGGGTTTAGCGCATCCGTATGATGCAATCATAATGACAAATCCTGCAATTAGATAGACACAAGCTAATTCTTCCACCAAAACCTGTCTGCACTTAATGAGTATCTATGTCTTTCTGGAAAACATCACCCACCTCGACCTCCAAAGTGGCTTTCCTGCCACAACACAATATTGTTGTTTTTTCTGCTGTGGATGTGTGGCGACAGAGAGAGAAAACAGTTTTGAGCGACAGTCAGACTTGTCACTGAAACTAGAGGTTTTTGTAAATGATAAGACTTTTGTCGCACTCACAAAACAAGCAAACCGAATCGATATGAGCTGCTGTTCCATTCACAAAGAAGCTCTTTTATGGAAACCTTGGGCGAGCAAAGGCTATAGTATTGATCTGTGACTGAACAGCACTGCTGAATAACCTTGAGAGGAAAAAAAAAACTAACTTTCCAGGGATGCCAAGAGATGCTGTTGTTAAAAAAACATCACGTTACTGAACCTAAGATGCAACCTGTCTGAAATCTGACAAATATAGAGTACAGGCGTTGTAATGGGAGCCAATTAAAGCAGGTTCATTTCAAACCTCAGCCTCGTCTGTGTATGTTCAGCTAGGACAAAAGTGCAAGAAAAACACTTTAACAGACAGCTCGCACTCACAAAGGGGAAACAAGTCGTGCAAATGGTTACTTTGTATTTTAAAATAAGTAACAGGGTTTCAGTCAACATATTTTTATGAAAATGATGGGATGTTGCATAAAAATGCTGGACTGAAACACTGGACTGATGCAACTAAATACAGATTGAGTGTTTTATATTTTATTATTTTTATATAAACAAGATATCTAACATGAAAGAGAAATCCTAGTTGATTCAGTTTATCTATAAATATGATTCAAGTTTAATTTAGTCATGAATGAATTACATGTCTTGTTAAGCACCGAAACAGTTTGTTCAGTTCGTTTACAAGAGTCATTTATTTAGATGCTTTGTTTATTCACCAACAATTTGCCAGTTTGCTGAGTTTGTTGATTCACAAGCTAAAGATCTCATTCAGTTTCACTCTGAATCTTGTTCA